>JAQGAT010000500.1:0-29783 GCA_034687845.1 Pantelozetes paolii | reverse complement strand
TCTCTCTCTCTCTCTCTCTCTCTCTCTCTCTCTCTCTCTCTTTGCGAACAAATTTGTAATAAAAACTCATTTTATTCTTTGTTTTTCTGTTTATTTTAAAACATTATCACAAAAATAAAGAGTGAAATGAAATTTAATTTCAAATTTATGTGAATTCATATAATGAACTCAAAATCTCTTTTATCATAGTTTTTGCACAAATTTATGAAAATATAAATAAATAATGAAATTTTTATCCATAAATAAGATGAAAGCAAAAAGAGTGACAAAAACTAGTTTTACTGTATTTTGGAGTAAGAAAATTGAAAAACTTTAACGAATATAAAGTAAATGACAAAAAGTAAGTAAAACTTGAAAACACATTAAAAACAAGTGAAAGAAAACCATATTTTCTTGCATTTAATTGTAAAGTCATTGTTAAGTCATTTGATTGACAATAAAATCAGTGGTTTATTCACTTATTTCTCATTTTTGTGAATCTCTTTATCAACACATTTATGATTATATCCTTAAAATAGTTATTCAAATATAATAATAGTCTAATAACTCACCAGTTTTTCTCTGCACTGATATATTGAGCCACAAATTGTTATAATATCTTCATTGAAATGATAATAAAGTTAATCAAAACAATCAAAATCTGGTTTTGATTACCAAAAAATGTTAAATTTCTTTTAACTGAAGTCTAATTTAAGTTTTAAATCAGTAAATAATGAAATGTTTAACTCATATATTAATCTTCATCTGTCCCAGAGCTCAGTCAACATCTCATTGAGTGATGTCTTTCCTATTGAACAGTGTTTTAAGAAAGTCTTCAATAAGTTTGTTGTGAATCAAAGTCACGATTGAATTGAAATAATACACAAATATTACAGAAATATTTGATTTGGAAATAGTTTTTGAGTATTTGTTTTACATTTAAGGTGGAAGAGGAGGTTCACTCAGTTTATAATAATAATAATACTCTTGTCTGTAATAACAATGCAATTATTATATGAGCAGTGATATGAACGATGGTATGAACGAGGGTATAAACGATGACATACTGTTGAATAGATTCAGACTTAAAGGTATAAACATATTAAAGACGTGACTGTTATTCAAGAGAATAGTTATGATTAAGATCTTGTGATTACACTTCCAATAGAGAGTTGAAACCAAAAAGTTATTTATATATTAATAACAATTTTTATGCTTTAATGTATTTGAAAGCAAATCAAACGAGAGTTGGAGTCGACCAACAAATTACAAATTATTTATAATAAGTGAGTCGTAAAACGGCTTCAAATTGTATACGAAATGCATAACTATTTTCATAGATTTTTTGCTCATTTCATAAACAGTAAGAGTAGAGCAGAGATGAGAGGAAAGTGAATCAATAGGAGCTCTGAATGTGTAGACAAAATGCAAATTTCAATACAGTCTTACACAACGCAAATGTATAGACCCTTTGCATCGATGATAGAGTTTAAGTCATGAGAAAGTTTTGCCAATGTTTAACCATTTACTATTGGAACGGTATGTCTGTATGTGCTGTGCGTTTGTGCGCAAATACCGTACTGTCCAAACACTATTGGTTAGGCTTAGGTGCGACAATCATATCAGTCAGATATAAGAGTCCAACCAATGGATCCAACAATGGATCAAATCATATATCATATAATCATAACTTTTAAATAGTATTAAACAAAATAAAAATATGAAATAAACGAGAGAAAGGAATGGAAGGAATGGTAGTTTGAAAATAAAAAGTTGTCAAATGAAAACATTTTTATATTTTTCAAAATTAATGATTTTTTATTTAAGTGAGAGAAAAGAGATTTCAAGTAAAACCTGATATAAACTCGGATTGAATGGACATTAGATTAAGACAGCGATAGACTTCTCATTGGATTTAATGCTTATGTTTGGCTATACTTTCCATTACTGGCAATACTTGTGGCACTACTTGTGCAGTGCATCTGCACTACTTGTGCACTACTTCTGGCGCTATTTTATCGCCAAAATTCGAGCAATTTTTTATTTGATGGCAATAAGGCCCGGACGTGACCAGACCTCTCATTGACTATAATAGCATTGAATGGTTTATATTATAAAAATAGTCATTGTTTTTGTAAATATATATTAGATTGAGATTCAATTCGTGGCCATTCCTGGCCATCCGTCCCAAACAAATTATATATATAGCTTAAGAACAGGGATAACCAGGTCTAAGGGGTTACAAACCAATATGTTTGACTGTTTGGGTGTTAATCAATCACATTTATCAGGGTATTAGCGATTTTACGCTATTATTGAAAGTTTTGAAAACAATGTTTTCCCCAAAATATATAACTGAATCTCAAAACTGAAGGGTATTTTGACATAAGTTTGTTTGTATACAACAGACAATCAGAGGGCTATTGTGTTGTCCTTGAGTTGGCACTCATATTAACAAAACACAAAAACAATACTTTGATAAGTTGTCTCTGAAGATGCCAACACATGCCATCATCATATGCCGGTGCTCTCTCTTATAACACATTACTCTCCACCCGATCTGAAATGGGTATGAAATGTGCAGAAATGTATTGAAATCCGGTCACGAGAAAGGCGTCGATCAGATTCTGGGCAATGATTTCTGGCAAATGTTATTATTATTTGTAAATCTCTTAAACATAAAAATGTTTCAAATGTTTGGCTATTATTGACTATTATTGCACTAAAACTGAATAAATATTAAGAAATAAACTGAAAATACATATAAAAACTTGAATTATATTTATAATAGTTTTATATATTATACTCTAAATGTATTTTTTATTTACATTTTTGAGTCAGCCCTGGGATTGAAACTCTATTGGCATATAATGTGAGGAAAGGTATATCAAGTGCTATAATATTGCATCGTTTGGTGATCTGTTCGCCCACTTCTTCTAACATTACAAAGAGTGCTGTAATGATGAGGAATAAGAAGTATAATAATCGCTAAATGGCTTAAAGTGTGAATGCGTGCTGTGATGTCTAACCCCTATGTGCTGGTGCTCTGATGCAGGTCTGGCACTAGTGGTGTTGTGTGCTCTCCAGGACAGGACAGACCCTAACCTAACAAAGATATTTATCGTTCATTTCCCTTATATTGCTTTCAATTTTGTTCATCAAAAGTCCAAAATTGCTTTTAAAATAAAAACATTTCTCTTTTTTTCGCTTCAAAACTATTACAACAATAAACACAAACATAAACACAATAACAGCGATAATATTCTTCAACTAATCATTTCTCTACTAAAGTCTAACTATGATTGCGTGTGTCTATGATGTGCAGTGACCGGTCTGTCCAACCAGTGCTACAATCACAGCAATCAACTGAAAATGATTGTGAATGAAAACGTATTAACAATTCACGGATCAGAGAGGAAGTCGATAATAACAGGTCGACAAACATTGCAAAACCCAACAGTCCTTAATCGAACCCTTCGGTCGCCACTACACTACACACGCAAAACACTATTTTTGATATCTGCGAGCATTTCCGGCCCTAAAGATTAAAAATCATGTTTTCTTCGGCTCTTTTCTGATGACTCTTCACGTTTAGCTTTATTTAAGAGATGGGCTAACAATCAAAAAGAGTCCCATAATTAGCACATTTGGGTTAAGACTTAAGACAAAAATATCAAAGAATAGAGTCTTGAAAATAGTTTTAATATTAAAAGAGTCACGAAATGATTGTTTGTTTCATAGATTTTGTTATTACACTGAAAACCAATGAAAGAGTTTTTGAGAATAGGGTTTATATTTTATTATCTGTTATCACAAGTGTTGGCTAAAAGTACATGGAATAGAAATCGTCAGGTATTATGCAGTGAACAATACCCCCTGTGAATGACTGCCAGCACTGGTATCACACGTCCGCCCCTTTCAGCTTAGTTTTTAATTTTCTATTTCTAATCAAAATTATTTTTTAATCAATTTTTTCGTTAAGTTTTTTGAATGTATTTTACAATCGATTTGAATAAATGGGAAAAATCTTTTTCATCATAAGAGAGATGAATGGCTTTCGATATCTCTCTCAGAGTTCGTGTTTTTCTAATGTTTTTGCTTTTTATCAGATTTTTTGTGGTTTAGTATTAAAACAAAATTAACGGATATTTTCGCCAATCTTTGACTTAAAATTACTTTTACTTCAAATGTAATAAAAATTACTGTATTTTATGAAATAAGGGTTTACTTTATGTAAGAATTAACTCATAATTAATCTTAATTTTGTTTCTTATCATCAATTCTATGGAGTATTTAAGACAAAGTAATATATTTTGAAAATTTAGATCAAAAACAACAAAAAGTTAAATCAAATTATCAGTGAAAAAGTGTTACACAAACGCGAAGTTCAAGTCTTTCCGAAACCAAACGTATATTTTAGGCCATAATTAGGAAACAGTTTATTATTTTTAGTAAACTATTCGCTAATTTGTGTATAAATTGAAGTCAGAGTAGCAGTGAATCAATTACTTTCTTAAATTAAATGTCCCGTAATATTAATTTAACAAATTATAAGAAGTACTCAACTCTTAAACCGTTTTTCCATAAACTGTTTGAAACACAACAAAAAAATATATAAATAAAGTGAACACAACTGCGAAACACATAATCATTACAATCATTATTATGTAATTATAATTGTATATAACGTTATATTTTAGTTGAATAACTAAGTCAAGTGTTGAGCAAAGCCTACCAGAGTCTACCCTAACCTGCCTGACATGAGATCCGAACGCATATAAAGCTATTTGAATATAACCTAATAAACAGAGTTTTTTGGCTTCAATTCAATGATAATAGCAATTATAAACTCATTTTTGAAGTACATTGAAAAACATCACAATTTTCAGCATCACTTCCACAGCCTTTACATCAGAAAAACTCTTTGTTATTATCTTATTCTAAGGCAATGAAGACATTAATGTTGGCATAAAAGCCAATACAATATCTGCTAATCATTTTGATTCAACTTTTTTTGAGATGGCATTCAAGAAGATATCAGAAGAGATGAGAAAACATTTCAAAAGAAAAGCAAAACTCGATTTAAAAAAGTTTTAATTCAATTAACTTTTGAATACATACTAAACGTTAACATAATATCAAATTCAACAAAAATAATAATCATTTGAAATGAATAACAAGTTTTTGAATAAAATTATCAAAAAATAAATAAATTTAAGGATTAATTGAATTCAAATAAAAATGGGTTTAAAAAATAAAAAATCAATTAATTTTGCGTTCAATTGGACACAAATCACACTATTTTTCAAAACTAAAAGTATTTAACGATTTTTCAAATTAAATATAAAAAGCTTTTTAATAGTAAGTCATATGAGATATATTGTGCTATAGATTAAGAGTTCATAACATCAATACTTAAGGCACAGACTAAGGAGAGGTGCGATCGTTGGTTCAGTTTTTTCTTTGCTGTGGTTTTATCGATGAAGTGAAGCAAAAATTGATATTAAATTCAAAGCTTAAATATATCTTAATATTAAAGCAAAGCGTGAGTACAGGAGAGGGAGAGAGGGGTTAAGAACATGATATTATAATAGTATGTGATTTGATGATCAAAAAATCCATTAATAACTGCATTCCTGTGACTCCACTAAGAGTGAGACGAAGAGACCAAAACTCAATATCGGATTTGTGTAGCAAATGAGCATAAATTATATGAGAGGCCATCAGATCATTAGCCCTGAGCCTCAAGTGCCAGTCAAAATGTGAAGCATAAGTCACCCACTATGAAGACGACTACTTTATGTCTTATATAAGTTTGTGCTGAGAAAAGCTGAAGAAAAAATACGGGAAGCTATGGATCCCATGCCTTCGTATGCCCTTTGGCTCTATTGCTGACTCTTTTCGATAACTATTTATTCAATACTTTGATAACTCTTAACAAAAAATATATTCAATGCATAAATAACTTAAAGTAATATTCAAATGCAATGATCTCTGCATTAGTGAAGAGTTTGTGCTTTGATTGTCGATCGCTATTAATAAATGCTATCAAAACCACAGATCTCTGGCTTTTGGGGACTTTTTGTGCACAAAATATTCGCAAATCATGTCTAATGACTGAAATGACTCCGAAAGTCAAGAATCGAAATAACTTTATGAATAAAGTCATTACTGCTCTTATAAGAGAGGGGACAGTCATTGAAGAGGGGGAGGGAAGAGCACACAACGCAATGAACACAACTCTATCTCTGAATGTTTGCATCAATTAATGTGAACACAACTAAGGAGTTCATCAAATATTACATTATATTATATTTAGTTGAATCATATCGAAGGCTGTGCTCTATAGAAATGGATGGTATGGTATGGTATGGTATGGCAGCACAACTGTCGCCAATCCATCACCAGTTTGTCTAAGAGAGTCAAAGTCTCTTCAGAGCAATAGAGCCTTACATCGCCATAGAGTGCCATAGATTGCAATAATCATTATTTGGTTCGGTTTCGCACAGTTTCTCATCTGTGCTCCCCTTCCCCAGCAGACAGACCATAGAAAACATATTGAAATTGCCATAACATAACCAGTCGTACCATTAAGTGCTTCAATGCTCTCATTTTTTGTGTTGATTTGATTTTACTATTTTATACACCACTCCGACCGACCCTTAGGTTAAACTTAAATGAATTTATTTTTTATAAATCAATTGCAGATTAAATCAAATTATTTGGTGCAACGGTTTAGTGCTTTATGTTGTGCTGGATGTGCTTTATGTGCTCTTTTGATACCGTTTTTATCATTTAATCAAAGATTAAGATTAGAAATGAATGAATGAATGAAAAAAATAGAGAAATATTAATCGATTGAAGAAATTATGAATTGAGTTGAGCTGAGCTGAACTGAACAGTGAGAAACAACTTTATGCCACAAATACTAAAAATAAAATTTGAAAAACATTTGATTGTGAATCCAAAACAAGAGTTTAAATGAATGTTTTGAATGAAGAAAATAAAATGTAATTATGAAAAAAGGAAACGATTAGTGAAGAAGAAGAAGAATCAGTGATCAGATCAGAGCTGTTCAGACATCAGTCAAAGCGAGTCATTATAGTTGAGTGCAATCTCTCTCTCACTGAAAACCAATTTTAAAAATAGTGATAAAATACAAAAACTTTGTGTTTGGCAGAGATTGTGGGCTCACAGGCCCTGTACAGACCCTGTGTGTCATTTGGTGTCGATTCGCATCACATCATCTCTGTTGTGATCAGTATAGGGGCGGCACTGGTAGTTATGCAAAGTAATGATGACATAGCAGTCATAAGATTTAGTTAATTATTGAACAAAAAGTACAGATTTTTATGCATTTTATAATCAATTTTAATCGACATTCAAACCAAAACTTGAGTGAAAAATGACAGAAAGGCTATACAAAGCAAAAACAGTTCACTTAAAGTAAATTATTTTTTGTCAAAACTTAGTGAAAGATCAGGACTTGTGTTGAACTTATGCTTTGAGAGACATTAAGAGACAAATTGTTTGGTCGTTGGGCTCAGACACTCATTCGCATCATTCGCTTTGCTTTACTGACTGTTAATACAAAAGATAGTCTAATAGAGTAAGTATTGGCTCAGACTTTGGTTCAGTCTTGTTGTACAACAGCACTGGAGTTGTTTAAAACAGTTAACCCAGTGTTGGGAACGGAGTATTCATAGTGAAAACCGCAGCGATTTTTATATGAATTAACTCAACATCACATCTAAGACTAAGTTTTTAAGTGAAGAGAAACTCAAACCTAAACTGACTTTTCGTAGTTTCACTCATTCAGAGCACATGTCGACCGACAGACCGATTAAGAGCCACAGATATACACCAAACACATACCAAACATAATAAAAAAGTTAGTGTTTGAACGACTCATTTTCAATCTATATTTGCCACTTCCTCCCTGTGCTCTGAGTTTTTTGTTGTTTGTTGTTTCTATTTGTAAAGCAATGAAAAAAGCCAATGATATTGCGATGCCTTTAGTAAATGAGTCGAAACGCAACAGTCTTTCTCTAATATTCAAGATATTGAGGCAAAAAAAGGAGATGTGATCCCTGAGCACAGAGAGCACAGAGAACACACAGAGATCCCTAACAATTACTGATGAAGCACTCAATGTCTAAGCTATAAGTTATTCATTTTCGCTGAGTTAACACAAATATTCAGTCATTGCTTATGGTATTAATACTTGATATGCAATCAACTATTCATCGCATTTAACAAAATTAGTTTTTGGGCACAAAATATATATTTATCTGAAGAGAAGTTATTTGTCTTTAACTTCAGTGGAAAACAGAAATCTTTTCTATTTATACATACTTTGAAAAAATTTCAAATTAAATGTTTTGTAATTAAATAAATTGGAAAAAATTCAAATCATTTGCAATAAGAGTCATCCGAGTCATACCAAGTCATACGAGTCGACAGAAACTAAGTTTTGAATCATTTTTGTTGTGAATTGAAAATATTATTTTCGTTTTCAACAAAACAGATGAATAAATGACTAGAGATGAGAGAGTTTATAGCATTTGCTGTTTCCCTCTCTTTCGCTCTCTTTCTAATGAATAATGGATTAGTAGTTGATTTCATTTGCAGTAAAGCATTCTTATGTTGTTTTTTGCACTAAATATACATATATTGAACAACTGTTGCAATGGTGTGAACTGTATCTCAGGGGAGAGGGTGCGGGTCTGACAGTAAAGATATCATATCATCAATACATTGCATGTCTGCCAAAACCAACAGATAATTTGACGGTCAATGAGTACAGAAACCGTATTTTCAAACTAGTATTGCATAAAAAGTAGTCCACTTCTCATGTGCTGTCACTCTCTCTGAGCCAACACTCGATAGCAATGAATAATTTAATCTCAATTTATTACAACTGACTCTTATGGCCACCGAATAGATCGCATCGGGATTGAGATGTTTTTATTTGTAGTCGTTTAGAGCCATAGATCAGAGGCGCCAAAAGCCAAGAGAGTGACGATCAGAGCACTGGTAGGAATGGGAGAGTGAATGATAGGAAAGCATTTGGAGAGTTGTTCCTCTGTTGTGGTAATTCAGTTATGATGACAGACAGACTCAACAGAGTGTTATTACTAGACTCTGGCGAATACACTTAAATTGAGTGTTCGAACCGATACCCAGATATACCCATACATACCAGTGCTGTATAAAGTAATATATTGACCAACAGTTCAACTCTATTGGGAAGCATTAAAAGACATAACATTTTGTGAGCGATTGGTAGTCGAGTACATAACCTAATGGTCAGCGCATAACGGATAGACATTTTTTATTTTCACTCTTTTCAGTGCAAATACAAGCGTTAAGACAAGCCTTTCCAATACCAGTGCCGGTTATACTGTTCACTCTATTTGTTTCTATCCATTCTTCTCTCGGGAATCAATGGATACGACACTACATAAGAGCCAAAACTACTTTCATTTCGATAATGTGAACAAAAAGTCACACAATTTTTGACTTCAGACACTACTGGCCATCAATTTCTCCCAACAATTTATTGCCCGTTCAGTTGTATTGAGTCACAGAGGTCTGCCTTTCCTGCTGTTGCCAACACTTGCAGTTAACACATAAACTTAAGCCAGAATTGATTGACAGACTATTTAATTAAGTAATTAAAGTAGAGATAGGAGTCATGTGAGACATATTACAGCCTATTATTATCATTAGGGATGATGTGGTGTACAGTTGGGCTATCAGTGCTCTTCTTAACCACTTTCCTAACATTAAATTAGTGGAGAATCACATCATTTCGATATCAAAATAATTAAAATATTGTTTAATAGCATAACATATAATACTTGTCCTCTATTTTGCATTACTTTTCATTCATCAAAATCACTTTTAGGGCCGATATTAGCAATTAAAGAGTAAACCTTAGCTAACTGTCCACATCTGTGCTCTATTCATGCACTGAGGATCTACTGTTGTGTTGAATAATTTGAAGCCAAACCCGAATAATAAAGGATAACATTGTATGACATTATCATTCAATTATTAATATATGGATTCACTGTATGTGTGAAGTGTTTAACACTTTTATATTTTAATCAAAACTCAATGTCTGTTTAATTAAAACCTAAAAACTAACTAATCTTTAAATTAGCATCTGTTGCACACCAGACACATATACCTACCATACCTTTGCTCAACACTTATGGTAATAATAATGGAAAAGTAGTTTCAGTGAACTTTAATTTCTTTACAATTAAGTTGTCTTTCCGTAAATTATTTAGTCGTTTGTGATCACAAACAATGAGTGGTTTAGGCAAACGATCAAAGATTTTGAAAACCATTTTTGAGAAAATAATATAAATTTTAATGACTTTAATAGCTTTTGAATAATTTTGGCCTTCATTACAGAAAAAGAGAATATTTTTTATATAAAAGATTTTCTTTTATATATATTTTTAAAGCAATTTTCAATTGATTTGAATATAAAGTCTGAAAAAATGATTTTATAGTTATCTGAGACCCAAAACAGAGTGAAGTGTATTAAACCCTAATATTATTGCTATTATTGCTAATGATTTTGCTTTTTATTTATTTGCAAAAAATAATACTCTTTTGAAAAGAAGTCTTAGGTTTAAGATATTATATCAATTTCTGGGCTCTGAGGCTAAGGTGTGCTAATATAGTTGGGGGAGAGGGTAGGAGAGGGCACATAACAGGAACGGAACAATCGAACAAAAGCATTGAGATTTTAAAGCGAAAAAATCATTAAAGGGATAGAAATGGCCAAAACATTAATGAATAAATAAATTCAGTGGGTGTACAGGCATTCATGCAGCACTGGTATGCATAGGTTTGCACAGGTATTGCAATTGGGTGTATATCCATCACGACTATCAAACATTATTAAGAGCTCTTACGGTTTGGTTCAGTCTTTTTAATAATATTTTTTCATATATTTAAATGATTTTTTGCATTCATTTTGTGTAAAATACCTGAAAATTTGAACCAAATTTCAGTTCACTAAATGTGTGAGCGTTAGTGTTGGCCATAGTTTTCATCATTAAATATATATTTGCTAATAATATTCAGGGCAGTATCAAAAACTAATACTAGAGCACAGGTAGGTATATATGGATCTAACAAATTGATTGTACATTAAAATCCATTTGACATTCATATTGGGGCTCACATTGAGGTTCATAGTGTGCTCATAGTGTGGCTCGTAGTGTGAAATACAGATATTAAACAAAAAATATCTGCAAATATCTCATTAGTATTTAGTGTTCACCAAAAAAAGTCTATTAGTATTCAAAGCGAGGCTTTCATGCAATGGTTTTTTTTATATTTTAAATAAAAACCCTTAAATTGAAAACATATATTACATGTAAAAAAGTTTATATATATTTATAAGAAGAAATAAGGGGTAAAAATGAATTTAAAATTATTATTATTATTATTATTATCTATCATAAGACACCACAACTATAACATCAATATTCAAAATATTTGATAAATAACTTAAAGACTAATAAATTTTGAGTTTTATATATGAAATAAAAATTTATATCTTCTTTTGATTTTTCAAAATAAATACCAAAAACAGAGGAATCTATACATTAAATAAAATTTTGAAGATTTTTGTGCAAAACTTATTAAGAATTTTGAGATTTGAAGTAATAATAAAATAATTACGACCTTTAAGTGGAGATTCAAAGACAGAAATAGTTATAAGAAAATAACTAAAAACATAGCATTCCTTGTATTCAGTATTCAGTCGTTTGAGTCGTTTATTTGAAAAATAAAACAGTTTTCATATAAAACAAGTAAAAACATAACAAAAATTGTTTTCAAGAAAATACTGCACAAAATGTAAGCAAAAACACAGCAAACGATTAATTTTTATAATTTTGTCTTAAATTAAATCATTTGAGAAAAGAATTTTAATTTTCGTTTCATTTTTGCCCAAAATTTTAGTTTAATTTCAGTTTTAAATCGATTTCTCCTTTTATTTATTCACTTCAGCCCTAAGTTTAGTGAAGTTTAGTGAACTATGAAATAGTTTTTTATTGAAATCGTTTTAATTTTATTATATTTTAATGAAAATCATTTCGTTTTAATGATTCATAAATATTTCAAATAAACATTAATTAAATGATAAATTCAAAGCCATTTTCATACAAAAAATAATTATAAAAATCTTCTCATACTTTCCTAACATTAAAATCAATTCAAGTGATTGTCTCAATAATTGGCTATAATGTGACTATAGTTTGAAGAAATTGAAGAAATAGTTGAATTGAGGGCTAATTTAATCCTTATATCAATCTTGAAGATGAGAGACGAGTGACGACCGGATACTATAAATTTATTTTGCATTTAATTAATTATTTGTCGGTTTTTGGCTTAATTTGATAATTATTTACAATATATTCAGCACAACATAAATAGACAAATAGAGAGCACCGTTGGTTCACATGAATAATCTGTTTCGATAGAAGAAGAATAAAAACCCAAACTTCCGATTCTCGTCACACGAGTCCAGACATATACACAACAACAACAAAACTAGTTTTAAAATTGATTGCAATAAATGGGAAAAAGTTTAAATTGATTTCAACACTAGAAAGAGAAGTCTTCTATCAAATAGTAATCAATTATTTCAATTCAAACAACAATTGAATAAAAACTCAGATATTTTTTCCTCTGAATTAGATTTGAGTTTATTTAAAAGTTTGAGTAATAAAACTGCAATTGTATTGAAATTGTATTGAATTGAAAGCCAAACAAAATGAACGAGTAGTGAATAAATCGATACAAAAAATGTATTTATTCTATGAATTCATTTCATTATTGATTGTGAAGTCATCGCAAATAAAAGGTAATCAAAAATCTAATTCAATGATTAGGTTTGTGAACAAAATAGAGAAGCGATGAGAAAGTGGATACCAAACTGTGCCCCAAACTGGAGACCACACCCAAAGCTCAGCCAAATATCTAATATTAATAAAGTTTTAGTTTCCGGAGTCTATCATCGAAAATAGTTTTATCATAAGTTATCAGTTGTTTCTGTAGTTTGAGTTGAAAGCAAACCAAACGGTTGTTATGAAATGCAATAAACTTTTCATTCGTAGCACAAACTTATTATTCAATGCAAACGGAAGTTATAATTTTGAGACGAGTTTTGAAAGACAAAAATTGGCGATTGCTTTGAAATGGGAAAAGCATTTGAGGCATTGGATCTAAATTAATGGCTTTGCTTTGCTTTATATCACTATCTCTTATAATGTTTTCACTAAAGCTATCATATATTCAAAGTAAAGAGATTTTGATTTTCAAATTCAGACAAACTATTGATTTAATGATTCATAACTTGTATTAACTGTTATATTGAATACAATCTTCAATTCATTAGTAAAATTACAAATACTTATGAATTGAGGACTAATTTTGTGAACAAAAAAACTCCAAATTATATATCGAGTAATGGTTTCAATGAATTTCATAATTGTATCGAAATATACAGAAAATGTATTTAATGTTTAAAGTCTTGACAATAAAAGATTGAATTGAATTACATATTATTGGTTGTGGACAGCACTGGGAGGACAACACCCGAACATTTTGAACAATTTTCAAAAATCTTTGGTTCGCATCAACAACTCTGAATAGTCTTTGAATAGGGGACGGGTGTCTTCATTGAGCAATAGAGTGATACACAGTATTAAACTTTAAAGCTATCTATTATTGAATGCTTCAATGTTTTTGAATCAAACAAAATAACAAAATACAGAAAAATATAGAAAAATATAACTTTTTATACAATTTTTTGTTCAAAAATGTTTGACAACACTCTGAGAACGCGTTCATCTCTGATATGCAATTGCAATAACAATAAGCATTAGAGAGCACTGGATATATGGATCAGTGCTGGGATAATAAATAATAATTTCTATTGTGTACCACATCTTACGACACACTCCACTCCAATATGAGGGCACCTGTGCTTAAATTATTGACGACTCACTGAACGCCTTCCCTATTCTCTAGCCTTTTGTCACAAATGTCATCAAATATTATACTGCATTAAAAATTAATGGCACTGACCCTCACTCGAAGCTCAGGGATAGACATCAGTCTATAAGTCAGACATGGATTCAGATTTCAGTTTTCGGATAAAATTGTTTAGATTTTGAGTAAAACTGAAACAGACTTTGAGAGAAGACTTTGATCTTAAGCTATGTTTATATTGAATATAAATCAGTGGAACGGATGTCACGAATTGTACTCTCGCTAACACTTTGTTTAATTAAAAACTATAACAAAAATAACCCTCAATTGCATGAATCAGAGATAAGGTGTGTTAGGATGCAAAGTGCACTGACATAGCGGTGGGAGAGGGGGAGGAAGATTGGAAAGGAAGGGATTAAATGGGATGAGGAGTGTAGTGATTGAATGATTATGTAAGAGATGGAGCAGAAGAGTGAATGAAATGAAAAATTAAAATATCGATTAAAACTAATGCTTTTGGGAATCATATGAAAGGATTTAATCGATTGTGACTTCAGTTAAAAATTGTTTTATATATTTGTTTGAATAAACTTTTTTTCCATACAAACAGTATATGTGATGTAAAAGTCTTTAAATGAAAGTTATGTACATTTTCTTTGCATTAAAGCTTTGGTGGGTCTCAAACACACACCAAATGAAAAGTCATTGAAAAAGTCATTATCAATAAATACGAGCAATAATTGCTATTAAATGTCATTTTGAGAGAAAATTTCTTTTAAAAAAACGATAATAACATTTGAGTTAAACTTTTAAGTATTGAGTATTGCATTGAATCTGAAATATGCCATCAATTGAGTTAATTTACAATCTCTGCCAAACATATAATAAAAATCTAAGACTTCTTTAAATCAATGTTTTTTCAATAAATTTCAAAATTATTCGCAAAATTCAAACCAAAAAAACTATATTATAGTTGAGAGAAGAGAGGGAATAAAAATTACAAAATATAAGTGAAGTACTGATAAACAGAAATTTATTGCCAAAGATCTGAACGTTTGAAGAAAAAAAGTTTAAGAGCTCTTCACTTGAATTTTATTTTATCAGAAGATATATCTCTTAAACAAAAATATATATATTTCTCTCTCTTCTTAACACAAGAAATCCTAATTTGATATTTTTCTTATTAGTCCTTATTTTACTTTATATTTATTTTATTTATTTATATTTAATTTGTTTTTCTGTTGCCATCAAAAGCAATGACAACTATTTTTTATTGCATTTTTTACTTGTAATTAAATATTTATAAATGATATTTAATATTATGCAGTATTTCATAAGTATTTTATACGGAATATAAGAAATTTGTGTTTTATTTCCAAATCTAGTCTTTTATACCAATAAATTCGCGTAAATATTGTTTTTGTTACAAATTTTTATTATATCTGTTCATCATTTGAGCCAAAAATTTGAGGATTTTTCAAATGTTTTTATTTGTAAAGTAAGGGAAATATGTGTTCAGTTTTATATGCATTTTAGATATAGTCTAAGTTTGAGTCAATAAAACACTATTTGAACCATAATTTGTATCTTAAGTTCAAATATCAAATAATTTCAAAAATTAACTGTTTGTTTGAAATCTATTTTTAATTATGTTTTTCCTCTGAAATAGTGAATAATATTTTGTTAAATGAAATCATTCTCTAATCAAATGAATTTGATTTTTATTCAAGAGTTTGTGAATAAATCCATCATTTCTTTAGTTGTGGGCGAAAACGATATACTGTTTGACACAAAACACACAGATATTGAGCCAAAAATTTTTAACTGAAAAATATCTTTTAAATTCGTTTCTGTCGTGTCTGATGTGTGTTTGATGAGTCAAAACATGTGTAGAGAAAAGTAAAAAACTTTGTCATTAAATATACTCTAAATTTTCAAACGATTCAGTTTTTTGAGTGAAAAAAGAGTAAAAATAAACAATTTTTCAAACGCTTTGGAAAACCAACAAAAACTTCACTGAATCTAATAGTAATCGTTAAATAGATTTGTATTACTATTGGGTATAGTATTTGCTGTGATTTAGTTGTGAGTGAAAACTGTTTTTAAGGGTTTGTTAATAATAGCAATAAATTAGTTAAAAAATACTCAACTCTTTAATCGATAATAAGTAACAAACAATTTATGCCTAAAATAATTAGAAACACGACTAAAATGTTTACACGATTTACAAGAATAGCGTTAATAAATCAAAGACTGAAAAAATGTTTGAAAAATTGTAAAATCGGGTAAAAATCCGGAGAAAAGGCTAATATTTATCAGATTTTTATGTTAGGGATCACTAAAAACATTAATTTATAAATAAATTCCAATACGAGTAATGAAAATCTGAAAATAATATATAATATAAAACACAATCGAATCATCAGATAATGATTTTGTGCTTCAAAGCACACAAAATAAAAATTTTTGTTTAGATTTTCAGTTCAAAAGGAGAGAAAAAAATTCGTGTTTTTCTTTGCAAACAATTAATTATTTTAGAGAAATGTTGTATATTTTGGGTTTTAATCGATGATTTAATGAACTATCAAATTAGATAACAGGTATTGAGTAATGATTTTTCAGTTATTATTTTTCTCCACAACACCCCCTGATATGCACACAAATACAATACAAGTGACGGCTCTCCTCATCAGATCTAACCCTAAGTCTAAACATAGAATTCATTCACAATTATCTTTAAAATGTATTTTTGCGTTCAGTTCTGCTGTGAATTGATTCAAATAATTCATACATAAATACAAAACACAAGGCATAGGAACGGTATAGCAATGGGTTATAGCATAGGGTTGTGTCGGATAATTGTTTCCAAGAGTTGTCAAAAAGAGATAAAATTCTTGAAGCTTTCAAATTAAAGTCTGCACTCAAGAGACGATATACGAGTCTAAACCCTAAACCTGAGTCTGAGTCTGGCTTTTATTGAAATAATTGAAAGTGACTTACATTTGCACTAAAATTATTACTAAAACTCTTTTATATTATAAAATATTTTGTACAGACTTTGTATGACTTATTGAGAAAAAGTTATTTCAAAAAATATTAAATTGATTTTATTTTACTCTAAATTCAAGTCTATTGTAAACACTATTTAAAAGTTTGTCATTTCTCAAAAACTTTTATCCCTTTTATCTAAAATTTTCACTTTTAATAGTGAAACAGAAAAATTGAATTTATTAATGAAACCCAGAAATTAGATTCAGTGCAAACATATCCAGAGTAGAGGGAGAGGAGAGGGAAAGAGAGAGATCAAACAATAGTTGATATAAAGTTTAAAATATATTTGATATTCAAATTGAAAATGAATTTTAAATTAAAATAATTAAAAAATAGTTTTATTATAACTATTATAACAAGAGATGTCTTATTGAGTGAAATGTTTTTTACAGTGATTTCAATACAATTCAAACATTCATTTGTTTTCCTATTCTTATACTTATCGGCATTGCATTAGAGTTAGACTGTTATTGAATAATATTTGACTCACTCAGTCCTAACATCCCAGTGCTTGGGATACAACAAATCAAAGCATGCGTTTCTTCCTGTCACGCTTCGGATAACATGTTTCAAACCAAACCAACAGTGCCAACAGCACTGGTACTGAAATGCATTGGTTATTCAATAGCATTGATAGACATTATTCAACTGAATTCAAAAAGAGTCGGCTTTTGTTTTTGCTCTCAAATCTCTCTGTCTTTTAGTGCCGAAACAATTTTCGCATAATTAAAACCCTTGTACTCCTTGTCCTCTCATTTCTTTATAACAATTACATATCAATGATATATCAGTTTTTGTGCACAAGAATCGCATCACTTTCTCATCTCTATTAGACTCTCATTCACTCAATTCATAGCCCAGTCTCTCTGTGCTCACACATACTATCCCTCTCTTCCAGTCTCTCATCAGTTATTGTTTCTGTTCAGTGGACCCAGAATTCAGGAAATTTAGTGTTTGAGCGCAAAGTATAATCGCTGAGCGAAACGATAGCGTTGTATAGCTTTTGCATATATTTATAGTGATTTTCATTGACATAACTCACCCTTAATGTCGATAATACGCTTATAGATGTACAGGAAGGCTGCCTCCGCTGCCCGACTCCTTGCGCTCAGTTTGTCGATCTCCGATTGGAAACTCTTCAGAAGTGGTGACACAATGTTTCGAGCGTCCTATCAATTAGAGGACGGGTATGGGATGTATGGGTTGTGTAAATAGAGTGAATCAAAACTATAATTACTTGAATTACATCCAAACAAATGAAGAAAAATATCTTTTATTCCGATTTTTCTCTTTATTTTTAACTCATATTTTATTTTATTTTTTCATTTTCTTAATAATAGTTTTAAATATATTTTAAACATAAATAAAAGTTTAGATAAATATTTATGAAATCATTTCTTAAACCGATTGAAAGCCATTGAAAGGCATTTCGTTTGAGTAAATATAAGTCAAGATTTTCAATGTTATAGTGATTTATAGCATGTTTTTCGAGATCGACTTCAGAGGGAAAGTGATTGACATTTATGTGAAAGTTATTGCAAAACAGAATATTCTTATATATATTGAATGCAAAAGATATACCAAAGAGTAAATCAAAATAATTGCTTTTGAGACCTCTTTCACACAAAACCTAAAACCTATAACAAAATGTTTTATACGATTCTCAGTGTATTTGCAAATCAAATGAATAATGGATTGAATTTTAGCGATAATTAAATTTTTAAGGAATGTTTGATTCGTTGTTCACTTTCTGGCGATATTCCCATAAAATATAACAACTTTTTCCTCTTGCGCTCAGTTCTGAGGGGTATGAGTGCTGTGAGCACTGAAATAGTAGTTAATATAATTGTAGTGAAAGTTGAGTTCAATTTGCAAATTAGTGATCGGCCTATAAATAGATTGCTTACAAGTGATGTGTTGTTGTGTTTGAGTTAGAGTAACGTCAAAATAAGCACTGATAGCACTGGTAGGTTCGGGTCTAATGATGTATTAGACGTTGCATTTATGCGTTCTATTGATATCACAAATAACTTTGTGAACGACTGAAACAAAGAATCGTTTTAATCGAGGGGTCGGTCTGTGAGCGCTTAATTACCATTGAACCTCCCAACCTCCCAGTGCTCTCACTCCCGAATAGTTAAATATTTTTTAGAAGATGTTATTCGTGTTATTTGTGACTCTAATCGCACAATCAGTTCAAACATTCAGTCGACTCTCGATTGCGACATATATTCAGTTCATTACAAATACATTTTTGCCATCTTATGGGCGCCGACACCAAAATAAAGGCTCCCTTTTGGACACATGCCTAATGACTCGGTTAGGCCGGAAATAAGGGGCATCAATAGGAAATCACTGGTAAAAATACTATGGTTTTCATTTTCATCAAATATCGGATACCATTCCCTTAAAAACTATTTTCAAACTATAAAACTATTGGACTTTTTAATGTGTGCCTCTGAAGAGCACTGGTAATACTACCGACTCTTCCACTAATGGGTTTGAATTGAGTTAATACTTTTCATTGATATTAATATCAAGTTATGTCTAGTTATTAGTGATATAACTATTTGTATAGATATTACACCAAAACTGCAAACAAAATGTGAATAACAATAGAAAACTATTAATGCATTCAAGTATTCAATGCTTTCAATGGTTTCGACAAAAAGTAAAGAAACGGAAAAAGCGAACCAAAAATCTGAACTAATTTTTGTGAAACTCTGATAATAATGTCTAATAATGTGATTGCCTTTGCATTGCCTTTATCTCAATAGTTTTCATACCAATCCACTGCAATCAACGGTTTGTGCAAAAGGCAAACGTTAATGACTTCCACAAGAGTTGTCTATTTTTTGTGCTGTCGTTCCCCACTTTAACAAATGCATAACATGTTATGTCTATAGTCAATGAGACGAATCACTTTTGAAGCTGATGTGAGAGACACAGAGGAGAGCACTGGGAGCACAGAGAGCATGGGAATTAAAGGAGGGTCAGCCAACTCAACAATCTAATGCTGGATTGTGCAAATGGACCGGAACCACGCTTTTACTTATAAATATACTATTTATTACATTAAAACATAAGGTCCACAACCAGTCAGTCCTCTCTATCGCTATAAAACAAATACAATATTTATAAAAACCAAAAGAAAACAAATTATAAGTGATTTTACGTGAGATCACAACCAAATCTCTAATAATTACAAATAATAACAAACTTTTTCAATGTTATCAAAATAAATACAATTTTAGTATTGATTACAAAAATGATTGTAATATTTGTTGCTTTCATTTACTTAAAAGTTATTTTAATTTGTTTTTTTCATAAAACACAACAAAAGTATAGACAGTATTAGACAATACAGTGATATAATGGCAAAGATGATGAATAAGAGCTCATCCGGAAAGGTGTGGATTATTTAAACGCCAAATTGGATGGCAATATCCAAAACCAAACCCACATTTCCATTATTATGAAAAATTATAAACTTATACTGAATTTGATATTTTGTTTTGGCTGTAAAAACACGCCATAACAGGGATAGGTCTCACTGTATATAAAAAACCTATTTGTATATCAATTTTCATTTAATGCCTAATATATGTTCATTCAGTAAATGTTCAGTAAATTAGTTTGATTTCAGTCAAAAAACTTCAAACAAATTGAACCCAAAGTTAATGATTGTTTAAACTTAAGAAATATTTTGGTATTACTTCTGAAAACACAATCAAATGATTGCATTTCAATTCAGTCTCTCTTTCATTGATCACTGAATTCATTCAACCCTTTGGTGACATTTAAATGATTAAACTTTTGATTCAGTAATTGTCGCCAAAAATGTTGAGACAATTTGATTGCAAATAATTAATGAATAGATTTTTGAAAATGATTTTCTGATGAATATGTTTGGGAAGAGATGAACAAAATATCTCTTAAGAAGGATCTCATCACTCATTTGTTGTGATAAAGAGAGAAATATAAGATATTTTCTTCCCTTTATTGCACTTCAAATCACTTGAAATCTGCTTTTTTGCTGTTATTCTCTTTAGTGACCATAATATGAGTTTGTGATCATCTCTTATGGAGAGCACAGAGCGAATGGTCTGTCCCTCTAATGCAATATTATCGTTGGTTCAGTGAAGCGGACTCTTTAAACAAGCAATAAATCTCAGAGCCGTGTCTTTCTTGGGTCTGTCTTCGGGATGTCTGTTGTCTTGTCTAAGATCTGGTTCGAACTCTATGGCCATCAATATCAGCACTCATGCAGCTATGGTTATGTGCACCGATATAAAGGGGAACAGTAGATGATTTTCATGCAATACTGAGCATCTATTGATATGTGGAAGGGATGTAAAGGCTGGACATCACTAAACATCAACTAAACTATGCCTTTATATTCATTACAATAAGACTTAGCAATATATACCATACCAGTGCCTACTATCCAATGCCATTTCATGCTACCATTCCTCTTAGACCTCATTCACATTAAAATTTATTACCAATCAAGAGCTCAAGTATTGCTATAAGTCTTACTATTTCTTCATTTGAATGGCATTACAATTGAATGTAAGTCAGACTCAAAGACATAATGAGACAGAACTACAACGAAATCTCATTCAATCCAATGATGCGATCATCCGATGCCTTGGCTCAGGGTTTGGACCAATGGCTCAATGACTTGAATGAGTTATGGCTAAAGAGAAGACCAAATCAGTGAAGAAAAGGCCATCTCTTCAGTACTTTATGCTCTTTTATGCAGTAAATGATAAACCATTGAAGAAAATTACGTTATGTTTGTGTCCTCTCTATGACTATCGGAGCCAAAAAAACAAGGCATCACTTGATGTAGTGGAAAGACAGCTCAAACAGTCCTATCATCACTACTGGACAACGTTTATAGCTTAGACGAGATGCCAGTGCTTTGCAAACATTGATTCAAATGACATAAAATAGTTTGAGTGAAGTGGAAGACAATGAGAGAAAGATGGAAAGGGATGCTAACGGATGACAGGGGACAGGGGATTGCAAATCATATATCAAACAAATACTTTCTGATTCGCAATTTAGTGCAATCTGTACGGCACTGATAGAGGGATAGAGGACAGTAGCTATCTATCTGTGCTCTCAATGTTTTTTCAATGCCATTAAATAAAACATATAAAACAAAGTTTGTGTTAACACAAGCAGTGGTCAAACTGTTCGACCAAACAGACCATAAGAAAAGCAATACCAGTGCCATACGAGTGCAATACCAGAGCTATTACTTTCCGTCGGTGACAATTGAATCGACATTTTATGACTCGATCTCTTGTGCCTCAAATCACACAAACCTTTTAAAAAGTTTACACAAAATCATTGAATCGTAATTGAAATGAAGGGAAACAAAGCGTCAAACATAAGACACCCTTCCCTACAATACAAACACTAAAAAATCATTTATTGACCAAATTTTTGGTTTCATTTCATACTTTCGCCAAATTATTAGCCATATTATAGACATTACAGACATTAAAGTCATATATTTGTAATCTATTAGACGTTTTTGTAACCAATTTTCAGACTTTAATTCAATTTATTTATTGATTTATTACGAAAACAGTTATTATATTAAAACAAAATCTATGACTCATAAAGAAATTTTTCATAAAGTAATTGAAAGTTAATTTATTTTTATTATAAAAAATAACAATTTGTTTGTGTTTTTATTGATTATGGGTTTTGGCGATAGTTTTTTTTTGCATCCCTTTTATGTTTAAATGCAAATCAATTGTGGGATTGAATTGAATTAATATTTGATTAAAATATTTATTATATTTCTTAACTTTTCTTTCAATTCAATAACGATTTGGTTTTAAATATGTTTTGTGTGTAAAAAACTATTTGTTGTAAACATAAGTATTAAAGCAATTATAAACTCATTAATATTTATTTAAAGTTTTTCTTTTATATTAATACCAATTAATTCAAAGAAATTCAAACCCAATGTTTGACCCAAATTGAGGCACAATATGCTAATCAAAAATCACACAAACAGTGCTTTCAATTGAAATTCAAGCTATAGTTATATTAAATGTTTTTAATTCAATATAAAATCATTTTTATTAATAAATAAATGAATTTATATTAATATAAAACTAATAATTCGTTATTTCATTAGTTATTTCATTATTTCATTTGAAAAGTATTAATAATTATATTGTTTTTGTTGAACTGATGTCTGAAATGAACAATAAATTTAATTTTTATTTTCATTATTAATATCCAAAGCAGTAATAAATCAAAAGTATATTTAATAAAAATCAAACACAAGAAAACCAAGTGATATGTATATGTATGCCATCAATAAGGGGGTTGAATGGAAAAAGTTTTAATCGATTGTATAACCAGTGAACTATTGTTTTGCTATGTTATATACAGTGGAGTCAATAGAGAAACACACCTTTGATTTGGTATTCAATCTTTTCCTAAGGCTTTAAGGATTCAATGATTTTTTAATAAATGATTTAATGTTTGATTAGAAATAGAGTTCAAGTTTAGTGTTCAGGTGTTTTGGGAAAGCATTGCAAACATTAATTGAATTGAATTTTTTTGTTTGTATTTCAATAATCAAAATACCTTTTAATGTATTATAAGTTTTTGAAACTAATGTATTGAAAGTCAATTATTTTGCATTGATTTCGATATGGGATTCAATCCACAAATTAATGTAATGTTTTGCGTGACATCTCAGTGCTGTTCGCCCCTCCGTTCCCAGCATTCACAGAGACAGGCGATCGTGAGGCGCATGGATTCAGTCTTTTTTCAATTTCGTGTATCGGTTCGGGAATAGGCGTATGAGTTGGTTGTGAGTAATCGGTGGTATGTTTTGTGCCGTTTAAACACTGTATGGATTGGTATTCAATATTTGGTGTTTGGTATGCGAGCGAACGACTCACTTATGTTTGATGTAAAGCAACAACAGATGAGATTCCCATTGAAGCCAATGCTTCACAACATATAAATTGGTTTTAATATTGATTATCAAAAAAGCGGGCACTCATTGAATCGGCACTCGATATTCATATACACTATTTGATACCATATTTGAGTAATGAGATTACGATTAAAATTCATAAACCAGTAAAAGAGGGGAAGCGCTGAAGAGATGCCACACAAAAGGGAATGCAAAACAAAGGAGGGGTAGGACTCAGGGATCAAAGTTTAAGGGAACTAAACATTAAAATTCAGAGCAGTTTTCTCATCGATAGAAACATTTTGTTTAAAAGACTATGAAAACAGTGTTTCATTGCATTCAAACAAATATTTCATCGATTTATATAAATATTGATTTTTTGGTTCAATTGTTAACAATTTTCTCCATATTTTCCATTCAATAATAATATTTCGGATTTCAGTCTCAGTTATGATTGAATTTAAACAGAAATCTCAAAAACAAGAAAATAATTGAATTCTTTGAATATTTCTCTGAATTTGAGTTTAACTACAAATTAGTAAAGAATAGTAAAAGAAATAAAAATTAATATAAAATTTGAATTTTTGTCAAAATATAAAACATATAAACATATTTGAAAATGCAATCAATCACTGATTGCATCGAAATATTAAGAATAAAAGCGTAAAAATAATTCATTGCTTTTGCTTTTGCTTTCTCTGACTATCATTGCTATCATTGCTATCATTGTTGTTATGTTTTTGATGAGAAAAAGCATAAAATACAGTGAAATACACAGTCATTAAGCAAACAAAATAACAAAATATTTAAAATTCCAATGAAAAGCATTTAATATTAAAGTAAAGTCAGGGGTAAGACATGAAATGGCAATACACGTACTGAAAGTTAAGGTGCAATACATAGTATTTATAACAAGCAATGTGTGCACAATATTATGAAAATTTGTTTTCATCCCAAATAGTTAAGTGAATAAGTATACAGAATATAATGAAATAGCTGTTAGCAGTGTATATACCCTGGGTATGTGTATGAGTGCTCTAACAAAGGACGGGAATAAAAATTCTTCAATAGATTGTATGCATGGCTCGACACAAATCTAATGAACGGTACGGTATGTGCTCTTCCTATTAAAATGCAAGTATTCTTAAGCAACTTTGCGTTCATTTTTGATATAAATATATAATATTTTATGATTTTTTTGTTTAAACCAAATCTTATAAAGCATTCCATAGTTAAAGAGGTTTTATATTTGATTATATGCTGAAGAAGTTGAGGAATAACTGCAATAATATTAATATATGATTGTTATAGCGATTGTTCATAAGTTATAACACAAATGCATTGCTAACTCAACACAACCTCTGCTGACGAGTAGTGAGAAAATTATTTATAATATAAAACATTAAATTCAAATTTCAAGCAAAAACTTGACGATAAATGTGCTGAGCATTTAAGTCACACACATTGTGGACATCAATTGAATTTTAAAACTAATTTTTACTAATTTTTAGTCATATATTAATTACATGTATAGTAAATGAACTACTGGTGCGCGCCTACAGTTGCACAATTGCTGACATTATTTCTCTGTTTAAAAATTTAATTCTCATTTTGCCAATGGATGGCAATGGATGGCTGGGATGGCATGGATGGCACACACAATAACACAATATATTAATAACTTTAGTCTTAATAGATTACATACAACTCATACAACTGAGCGAATAGTAGTGCACAACAAAAAAGTTCATTTAATTATGTAATTCTTTTGCACTCGGATTGGCTTTTAATAATAAAAATATATATTAAATGAAATATAGCTTAAAATAAGCCAAAAAAGTATACATTTCTATGAGAACTGATGTATTCGTTGAGACAATGACTTTACTTCAGTGCGAGAGAGATATAAAAGGGGGAACGGGAGGAGAATCTGGTGCTGGAATCAGGCTCTGATCAACCATAGAGAGAGATGAGAGGGGTATAGGGGGGCGAAAATTATTTGTCCCTAATTACATGATTTCGAGGAAGTAATTAAATATGTTTTGGTTTCTCAACTAATAATACAAGCACTGGTACTACAGGGGAAGCACAGGCAGGAAAAGATGTGCTGTCATAGTCATAGCTATTTAATAAAAAGGAGTCATTTGACTAAATTATGTTCAGATCTGTGGCCAAAAACAATGGCCAAAGAGATTGGGAATCGCTTTTGTCTATTCATAAAAACGTTTATAAATTACTTCAAAGTTTTGGGTTTTGTTTCACTGAATATGTTTTGTGTTTATTATCTTATATCACAATTAATACCATTAAAACTCATAACAACTAAGATGTGTTCAAAAAACATCAAAATTGTGACAAAGTTTTCAAGACTTCATAGAAAATTGAAAATTATATTACATTTATCGCAATGAGAGGACTGAAAGGACAGGCAGTTAATAGAGATCATAGTAATTATGTTTAATATCTCAAAAACTGTTTCCTTTTTTATACGAAAATTGTTTTTCATATAATAATCACTAAAACATAACAAAAGTTATTATTTGTTGTCAAAAAATATTATGAATGAATGAAATGAGAAAAATCGGTCAAAGATTTGCAAATTTTGTTAATTGTTGTTAAAACTAATGATAATTACGTTGAAGTGAATTGAACTCAAATGTATTCAAAGCTAATTCACAGACTCTTACCTCAGGAGTAGTTTTAGTGAATTGTTTGCTTAACTCAACTAATTTACGTCGACTGCGATCGCTGTCATCCTGTCTGTTGAGTATTTGTGTGGCTCTTTGGTCCAGTTCTCTCTGTTCAGAGACAATTAAAAATGCATTTAGTATTGGATTAGACATTATTAACAGTTAACTCATCGTTAACTCCAAATAAAAACAATTATATATTCAGTGAATGCAAAATAAGTTCAAACTATTTGTTATCAAATTATTTTTTTTATCTATTTTTTGATTTCATTAAAAAATGCTTTAATTCTGTGCAACAAAAGACCAGTTTTTCACACAATTAGAGTCTATTTTTGTATTAAAAGCAATGTTTATATTACTATTAGTTTGCATTGAAAATAGCAATGAGTGAGTGAGAGACCACTTTTGAAGGACAAGTGGCCAAATGGCTCACACCTCAGACCAAACACAAAGGAAATGTAGTTTTTCTTATGATTTAAAATTAAGATTAAGAAAAGAGAGGAACCGAAGGAACGATAGCTTCAAACAGAGAGCGCAATAAACTTTGATGTTTTGCTTCAAAATTAAAAGGAGTGCTTCAGAAACACGAGGACAGGGAGATGGTGTGCACGCGTTTGGCTATGCTATCAATAACATAACTAAAAGGAAATGCGAAAGTGATGTGCATTTTGTGCGCTTATGAGTCAGTTTCTCACACAATTGTATGACTACCACAATGGGAATGGCGGTGTTTGAGTGCACAGACCGCCCAAATCGGTAATCGGCGGGTCGTTGTACTGAGGAATCGGAGAACAAAACAGAATTAATAGATTTGTTATATAATATCAATCAAATTGTTTTGAGTGCCAGTCATTGCTGTAATAATAATGAGTTATTAACAGACAATCTTAGGTTAGAAGAAAAGGACGACTCAGTCAGCGATAGAGAAATCAATTGCTGTGTTGTTTGGGAGGATATTGTGATAGTAATAGTGCTTTAATAGCAATACCACCGGTGGTATAACCAGTGCTACTGTTTAGGGATAACTTAAATAACATTAAATGCATGAAAGAAAACGCCAGGAATCGAGTGAAGGCACGCATAAGAGGTATAAAACGATTTCTTATGATAGCATAGCATAGGGTTTAACAATCACTTCATATGTTATGTGTGTTTAGACTTGAAGACAGCACTCTATGGCAAAGCTCTGTCTCTAAGAATCCTAAGCTCTTTATACACAACAAGAATATATTCTTCTATTGTATACAAGAAGACGTTTTACGGTATAACACATACTAGTGCTCATAAGCAACAGTTGGTAGTGAGTAAAAACGTATGAGAATCCCCTGACTCCCCTGAGTCAGTTAAAAATATATGTTAACAAAAAACGGCAGCAAAAAAGCTGAAGAGAGAGTTGAGAGAGAAAACTCAATATAAAGTGATGCCAGTGTTGTGACGCCAGTGCTGTGATACCAGCGCTTGTAGTATACTATCAACTAAGCAGAGATTGATCGAAAATCCTTAAAGTGAATCACAGATTCAATACATGAATACATGAGCTCTTTCTCACTCTTTTGCCTCAACTCCAGACTATAGCTATCAAAGCGAGAGATATAAGAGATTGACTACAAGTTAGTTGTTGTTATAGTTTGGGTTAGAGTTGGCAAAAGTGTGAAATAAAATTGTCGTTTATATAGCACTGTATGGAGAATAAAATGAATGGTGCGTAAGATGTTTTGTACGACAAACACACCAATGAATATGTTTTTTATCCCCTTTTCCTAACAACACAACTGATCGACACAAATGCCTCAACACTTTATACATCGATACGAGTTTATAATGGTTTTGAAAATCTATACAAACATTGAAATCAAAATATTAACAAAATATCACTTCTATATAGCGATTGAAAAATGATATTTTGAGATAAGATTTTTGTTCAAAATATTGAAAAATACTTTAAAAACATTAACTTTTTTTTGCATAAGCACTCAATAGTGTTCACAATTTTTGCTTATTTTGTCTCAACAACGCCTTCAAATACCTTTCCAATAAAATTTATATAAATTTAATACTTGTATAAAATTTTAAAACACGTCTCAGAAATAAATTTTATACCTTTTTTGCCTCTAATTAATGCATTTTTGATAAGATTTTTGTTACAATTATAAATAAGTTTTCATTGGTTTGACGTCTGTTTATCTGTTTATCTATTCATTTCATCATTTTATATACATTTCGACTATTTTTTTATAAAAATTCAAATTAACAAAAAAATGTTCAAATTTTTGGTAAATCACTAAACATTTCAGTAATTTTTCTTTACTTTAAACTTAATCTCTGTTTGAGACCAGAAATGGTCCCAAAGTCTCAACATTTGAGCATTTGATTGAATAAAACGATTGATTATTTCTAAAAATACTTATAATTAATAGAAATCAGAAGATATTCGACAGATATTTAAGACTTTCAAACCACTGATGAGATTGTGATCTGAGATGAGATGAGAGTCAAAGAAATGGCAATAAATGCAAGAAATAAATCAACGGTTTATCAAATTTAAGTTTAAAACTAGATCTACGTGTTTATACAATCGTCGATCTGATGACAGCGGGAGGTGTTATGGCCACCAAAGGTCGTGTCTCAATAGGGTTCCAAAGGAGGCGCAGACATATTGGATACCGGAGTCCAGAAGAGACAACAGTTTTATAGCAAATAATCGTCTTTTAGTCTAACAATAGTTTTAATCAATAATAACTATAATATAAAACATATTCAATACACCAGTTGTTAACAGTTTGACAATCATATCAAAACTGTTAAGCACTGGTAGTGAGTGGCAAATGCTATGACATTTCTAAACTAGAAATAACCCAACAGTGAGACAATTGAGAGCAAAAACTATTGACAACTTTATAGTCTATCAAAAACTGTTTGGATTAAAAACATGTAAAACATATCCACACAAACATTAGAGTCCTTTGATGTCAAAAAATGTTTTATCTCTTCAAATGATGTTTAAAACAAGGAATGAGTCAAACCTATAATTTCAGTTTTCAGTAAAGGTAATAAATAATAATATTAAATGATTTGATAAT
>JAQGAT010000499.1:0-29806 GCA_034687845.1 Pantelozetes paolii | reverse complement strand
ATCTCCTTGATGATATTGAGTTTGATGAGCAAGATCGTTGAACTAATGCGTGAATTGATTACTTATAAAAGTAATGAAACACCCATGCAGAGTCTAATGTACCTGATTAGAGATTATAGGAAATTGGCACAAGATATAACATTTGTGCCCGATGATTTTGATATTCAAAAATATTTCAATAGTAAAAAGGATATTCAGAAATATTTCTCCATTAAGAAATTACAAGGATTCTTTCAAGATAGAGTTAATAAATTTGAAATGCCAACACCAAATGCTCACTTTAGTGATTTAAAGGAATTTGATGGTAAGCGAATATAATATTTATCATTCCCAAATATTTTAAATTTATATCCAGATCATCTATTAATAATTTTTAGTTCCAGATTGAGATTATAAGTATAACCTATTTCCTATTTTAACTAGGTAACTTTAATAGATCATTTGATGAAAATCAACAGAAGCGAGCAAATAGATTTTTTGAATCAATTGAAGATTTCATCTGGATGCTGTTAGATAAAATTAACGACAAAAATATTTCTCAATTGAGTGGCCATGATCTATTGACTTACATTAATAGATGCTTAAATCAATGCGTTCAATCAATAAACATTGAGTTACCAGCAAACTTTTATGATTCTGATATTGTATCAAAAAAATTGCAAATGATAGACTCTATCACAATTAGTGAAGCACTTATTGGATATTATAAAAATACCATGAACAATGAAATAAATACAAAAGGATTCACAACTGAGTCGTTGGATAAGAAACACCAGGGCACATTGATTGAAATTAAAAATATCTTTCAAAGAGTTAACACTAATACCGATCAATACGACGATAATATTGATAAGATTGATTATGAAACAAAAACATTGCATGATAATATATGTAAGGAATTTACCGGAACATTAAGTATTAATAAATTGGAAACTACAATATCATTGAAAAATGAAGAGAGAATAAATCTTATTAATCGAAAAAACAATGGTGAAAATAATCTCCAAGCTAAAATAAAAACCGTAGAAAAAAGGTTAGGAGAACTCAAGCTAGAACATGAACATTCTCTTAGAATATTGGAGAAGCAAAGAACCAGGGTTTTTAAATATTTTGGAGAAAGTTTCATTTACAAAATGAATGCAAAGCCAAGAGGCATTTGTGTTATTATCAATAATATCGAATTACGACCAACGTCATTTAATCCAGAGGGATATGAGAAAGATATTCTTAATTTGAATGTATTATTCCAAGAACTTGAATTTGATGTGCAATTGATTGGCAATATTTCTAAACAGGGGTTATTAACTAAATTAAATTCAATTGCAAGTAATATACCCATTGAACACGATGCGTTTATTTTTGTAATATTATCACATGGTGGGGAAGAAGGATTATTGTGCAAAGGACTGAATGGAGAAGATGAATTTGTTGATATTCAAGACATTATTAAAAGATTCAACAATGTTAATTGCAAAAATCTCGCAGGGAAGCCGAAAATATTTTTTATAATATCATGTAGAGGAGGTAGGTTAATAATAGTATTTAATTAAATATATCTTGCTCCATTAATTATTATCAATATTTAATAATACTATAATATATTTATATTTAAAGAACGTAGAGATTATGGATCATCTCATGCGAAGAAACTCAAGACAGCACAAACAAATATTGCTGCGTCTACAAGCTTTGCCGGAAATATTTCTGTGAATCTTGATAGAAGTTTTGAAAGGTTTCAGAATACTAGTTTGCCAGAAAATAGTGATATCCTGGTCTGTTATTCAGCTATTAAAGGTAATTTAAATATGATCTAAACAAAGTAATATTAAGCTTAGAAACTATTTTCCCTCACAAACTTTAATGTCCTAGCTCATGATAAATATTTGATTGTTGTAGATGCAAATTATATTCAAATTAAAGATCATTTATTCAATATAAATATTCCAGTATATAATGTTGATCATAACAAAAGGATTTGAACTTGCTAGTTTCATTAATAATAAAACAATTTCAAATTAAAGTAGGAAATATTAATAGTCTAATAAAATGTTAATAACAATATTTTAAAACTAGGATACGAAGCATTTTATCAACCTGGTGATGGGAGCAATTTTGGCAACGCTCTTTTTGAAGTTCTCAGTGAATATAGTTCAAAAGATGATCTGGAGCTTATGCTTAAAAAGGTATACAAAATTATACTTTATTAATTTAAATCATGCAAAATAAATATTGGTATAACCAGGTGTGAAAATATATCACCTGAATATAGAGGCAATGTTATTTTTAAATGTATATAAATATTTGACAAAATAATTATTAACAATTAAATTAATCTGTTTTAGGTAATATTAAAACTTTATAATAAACATGGTGAAGTGGACTATGCTCCAGTCGATAATGTCCAAATTGAGCAGAAAGGTTTTCGCAAATATTTTTACTTTTATAAATAATTATTATTAAAAATCTTATATGAAACAAACTAATTATGCTTGGTTAAACAAAAAGTAAAATATATATATTTTAATAAATAATTATTAATGTAATAATTTAATAATTATAAAATCAATAAACTCATGGTATCATTATTAACTAATAAATTATAATGTTTAATTACCTTGAATTATCAAGGTCTGATAATAGTAAAAGTAACCAGGTTTCATTTGTTGAATTATTCTTTACTTTAAAATCATAATTAATGATTGAATTCTTTTGAAAGCAGACACTAATAGCCGGCAATGAAATCCTGTCCTCAGTTTCATACTTAACATTAGTTGTGGTTTTGTATGAAAAGTAAACTAATCTTGTTAATTTAGTATTACAGCCAATATATTCAGCCAATCACACATATCTTGATATTATTTGAAATAGTCTCATTTTAAATTGACTATACTTAATTGACATTTAACGTTAACTATTTTGTGTTATCTTTTGTCATATATTAAGAGTTTCAAGTTCTGTGTGCTTTGTGTTGAGGACAGTAGGAATGGGTTAGGCAATAATATTTTAATTCAATTTACATGCCTTTCAAATGTTATATTATTAAGCTTGATAAAATGTGGTTGGTTAAACTATGAATGCATCTACTACATTTGATTAAGTTTAATAAAATTTTTAATTAAAGGGTTTTTTAATGAATGAAATACTCGTCTATTCATTACATTCTTACATATATTTTCATTAACTTTATTGAAATATATTGAAAAATATATTCAATTCTAACAAATGGTAACAAAATATGATTTGAATCTGATTTTTATGGTTTGTTATGAAATGACTGATTAATTGCAAATCTTTATATGACTTCACATTGAGATTGGTTTCAAATGGTTACTTATATAGAGTACTCTAAACTCAATGTTATATCAAATGAGTGTTTCTTTATGAAAATAATCTGTTTGTAAATAACAGCAGTAATATTTGAAACACTGATTAAAATTTGTTTTGATTTTTAAATTTTGTAAATTATTTAATAAATTGAATGTTTAGCAGAGGATTATGTGCCGCACATGTGGTTGTTGTGCACATCATCTGGAGTTTAAAGTATTCCCAACTTATGTATGTATTGAAAATATAATTTAATAATGAATGAGGAAATATGCATTAAAATTTGATCCTGATCCTCTTCAGGAGAAGCTAGGCTTGACATATTCACTGCATAAGTCTGGTTCTATTTTAAAAACCACTATCCTGAGCCTATTTTTGTTATTATTAATAGTAGACTAAATTTAAAACTATATTTTTTATTCAATGATTTATTGTGTTTTATAAAACATAAGACTAAAAGCAAAGACAGAAAATTAGAGAAGAGTTGTCAACACAAACAATAATTTATGATATTTTCATATAAATGATGAATAAAATGATATTATTTGCTATTATTTCGTTAAAAATATATATAAATATTACTCATTATATGTGTTTAGTAAACGTTACAAACTTTTCAATTAAATACAAATTCAATCATCACATAGACTGGCCTTAACTGTCAGTTATATTGAAGGATTGAATTTATTTTCAATTAATTTAATTAAAAATATTTTTCAATCGATTGCACAGAATATCGGAAATGATTTTTATTAAAAACATATTTTGGTTACAAATACTAAACAACAATTTTTTAATAAATCTCTTAATCATTAAAATATTATAAATATTGTATAATTTGATAATAATTTTGAGCAAATGTTTGATTCATTTTCCTATAAAGACAAAGAAGTCTCAGAAATAGTTTTGTAACAAATATAGGGGAAAATCAATTGAAAATCCGTCAGAAGTTCATTGAATTGAAAATCTGGACGAAATGATTGTGTGAATCGATCTTAAGTGTCACCAAATTTTTGAGCACAAAAGCAGTTGTTGTGGAATAGGTTTTCACGAGAAGTGTTTCATCGGATATACAGTTCAGAATAAACTGAGTTTTTCTCTCCAATTCCTCCAAAGAATCTTCAGATGAAGACTGTCTTGACGTTTGCCTTTTCAACAGTGAATTTGAATCCTTTGACTGCTTTCGCAAATCATTTTCATAACGATTACACAAATCCTTTTTCAGTGATAAATAAAATCAATTTTAATTTGTTATCAAATGTCAACACTTTTGTTGAAAAATTAAATATAAACTCAATTCATGTCAAATATTTAATAAAACTCATGTATACCTCAAAGGCCTGGAGTAAATCCAAGTATACATTGATAGGTTCAACCACTCCGTCCTCTTGTTGTTGAACTTCGGCACTCGTTTGCTCTGAAATAGATATAAATCTATTGAATATGAATTCAGTGTTCAGTTTATTCTTGAATTCAATTGAGAGCCAACTGTCGTCTTGTGTTAGAAGAGTCTTCATTTCTTTGCCGAAGTCCAGGGTCTCAACGATTGAACTCTTTTTCAATTCTAACGTTTTTGTCGCAGATTTGCTTAACTTTGAAATCGATTGATAGACAAGTCTTAGCTGTTCTCTAATCAGCGGATACTTAGACATATCCAGAGTTGTTAATTGAGTGCAAATGTTTTGGCCATTAAGTGAATATTCTTCGCAAGGATTTTTCAAACTGTCTTTTATTTTTACCTCCAATTCCTATTGATATTCAAATTTTAGTATAAATAATAATATAATAGTTTTGTAATGAAAGAAATATTTTGATATTATTTTCACTAAAATATTTACAATTTCAATCATTTTTGATATGTCTTTGGATTTTAAATATATTTTTGAAATATAAATAAAAATTTAACCAAAATATTGTAAAAAACACTATTTATACCCCTGAGATTTATACCCCTTTTATTTGTCTGAATTCAATATTTTTTTGTTAAATTATTTATTTTGAAGTCAACCACACATTCACTTTCATTTTGTAGAGTAGTTTGTGGCCACTATTGGTCACCAAATTCATTGACAGTCTATTACATTGTTATATAGACTTAAAATATGACAAAATATCAATATTTATTAAATGTTATATAATATGTGAATATTATTTTCAAATAAATAAATACATCGTTTTTTGCAGTGAGAAAGAAATAGACCAAAGAGTCTGAACTGAGAACTGGATGTCTGGCCACAAGGTTTAAAAATCTTTCCAATGCTTTACGTCTTTCTTCAACAAAATGGATATCTCCTTCAGTTTTGATTAAAAAAAGTTATTAAATTTTTAATACAGCAAATGTTAGACTATTACCTACCGTTCCCATAGAATTTCTTCGAAGGGATCGCAGGTATGAGCCGAAAGGGAAATCTGATTATCAAAAGGTCATAAAGAGAGACAAACTCCTTGAAACGTCTTTGAACTAAACATTTGTAGCGCTAATAACGTAATGGAAAAGAAAGTCATTTTAATTCAATTTATAACAACTTTTCACTTAAATTACTGGCAAAACATTTAATGTTAAAAATTTTGAAATCAATTTTCTATAACAGATATCAACTAAATAATCCTTGCTCACCTGAAAAGTTATTACTTTTACTCTTAAGTCTAAATTAATTTTTCAAATACTAAACATTAAATATAACTTAAAATCCGTTTAAAATGAGTTTAAAATTATATTATTTTTGTTTATGTTTTGCATTAAAATATAATTATTTTCATTACTTACTTGACTTCTAATCTCGTATTCAATGTGTTTCATAATAAACCCTTTCTTTTCAGGGGCAACTTTGACACTGACCTTGTCCAATTTCATAATTTCATCAAATGTCAGATTATTATTAATATTACTATTATTTGAATCCATTTTTATTAATATTTGTAAAACTATTACTAATTAAACGTTAATTTAAATAAAACTTGAAATCAATGTCTAAAAGTTTAGTTCAAGTTATTTATCAATTATTTTATTGTTTGTCTTATCTTCTGTTGAATATCCAATCAGTAATAAAACATTTTCTTAAATATAAAATAATTAACATCCCTGGTCAGACTGGAAGGCAATACAAAACTACAATAAATTCATATTCAATATAAAGTAAATTTAATTTTAAAAATCATATTTAAGTCTATTTGCTTTGATATATTTTAAATGACATTGCACAAATGCTGCTACAATATATTGATATAATGTTAAACCTATTGTTTTAATTTATTAAATGAGAAGATAAATATATTATTGTCTTCTATGACATAGATTGTGATTAAAATACATAAAAATACACCCATTTTTGTGAATGAAATAAAGCATTGATTAAACAATTTCTCAATTATTAAAAATCAATAATATTTTAGAGTTAAACACAAAATAAAATCAAATATTCTATAAAATTCAATATTTATTAAATATTTTGCTTCAAGGTTACTTAAAGCTGTTAAGAAAAGTTTAATGTTTTAAAATTTTTAAGATCATACCTTGGTTAATTTATATTAAATAATAATCCAAAGAATAAATATTCCGTTCATTTAATAGATATTTCATTTAGTTTTATGAAGACTTTAAGCCATCTTTTGACTACAATTTCAATCATTTTTGTGAAAACCTTTACATTTTATATATTATTTGATAAAATACTCAAACTTTTAATAATATTTTGTTTTAATTATATAAATTTATTATAAAAAACTTAATTCAAATGAATTGTCATTTAATGAATAGATTTGCGCAAAATCTTCGCTAAAATAATAGTAAAAGAGTTTTAATAGAAATGTTGTATCAAATTATAAAATACTCTTACCTTTGGTTTCAATTAATATTTTGCCCTTAAAGTAGAAAATATAATAAATAAAAGTATATTTAAATGAAATAATAAAACTCACCCTTTAGTTGCAACACTTTATTTATAGCACTGATAATATGTTTGTGTTCATAGGGTTTCGACAAATTTTGTTGAATTCTCACATCTTCTCCCCTTTTCTTAAAATAGTTGGCACAACAGCTCCGGTACTTAAGTACCCCTTAAAATAAAAATTTTATAATGAGATCATTTTGATTATAATTATAAATACCCGGAACAGTATGAGCACCGGAACAGTACTCCATACACCTGTCCCCACACATTGTACACTTGGGTCCATCAGAATCGGGTATGAAATTGGTGTCAACAATGGCATCGATTTTAATGAAAGACAAAATATTGTTAATCATAAGCAATGAAATCATTAAAAACAGTAATGAATTCATGTTTAATGAAATGATAGACAAAACCAATTGAATGAAAGCATAGACTGAATGACAAAATACTCGCAAATAAACCACTTTTTATGCAATAATTTCTTTAGATTTTATCAAAACATCCAAAGATTAAGAAATATTTATTTCAAAATTATAGGATTTGAGATCAAAAGCACCGAAATATTAAATAAATTTTGGTTCATCTGATTAGGGGGTGAATTGTTCCCAAAGTATTGATAGCTATTTAGCAGCAAACTATCTAGTTAGTATTATAATACCCCTTAATGTAATAATTTAATGACCAATGTTTGCAAAAACTCAATTAATTAAACAAATTTTAAATGATATATAAATGACTACAAAAAGTGATTTAACAGAAAACCCAACCCTTTGTTCACATTTGAAATATTGGATCAAATTATCTATTTATAACATTTAATATCTAAAAGAAATTGACTTAGAACTTACCATGTTCAAAAATAATATTGATTGTAAGGGATAAATGTTAATACAGTAATCGGTACTTATAAGGCGGTACGTATAATACCACTGATAACGAAGACAAACGTAAATAAAAATGATCAAGAATATTGCTTTCAATTTAATTCAATAAAATAAATTATTAACTTAAAATTAGTTTTATAATTTGAACATGATAATTTACTTCAACCTTGTATAATTTGATATTCGTTTGACAAGTAAATCAGAACATTGAATACAAGATGCTCAGGGCACAGGCGCTTGTTCAATTGCTTCTGGAAACATTTATTATAGGATTTATTTACAACATTTACAGTGTGTTTGAATTGTTAACTTGAACATTTTTACCTCTAAATGTGTAGTTTATATTAGATTTCAATATTTGCTAATTATTTGAATAATAAATAAAAAGAGATATTATATTAATAGTTAATTAAATAGTAAACTGTTTGGACTTTTGGATCCCTAAGAATACACTAAAAGAACAATAAGTATCCTTGCACAGTGCAGTTCTGCACCAGTGAAATATGCTGTACCAAGTGGTCCTAGACATTTACTGCACTATTAAAGCTATATATAGGGATCATCTCTAGCACAGTGAAGGCTATATATTATCAAACCAAAGATTAGACTAAAAAAATACAAGTATTTAACATTTGGTTTGAAAATTATTATTTGATTGTATTTTGCATTCAATTTCAACTCAAATATTAATTATTATTAAATTGTTTAATAAAATATTTTGTTAGCCTGTACCATTTTATGCACTAAAAATAATTCCTTAGCCTTAACAGTGCAGTAAAGGTCCAGGACCACATTGTAGATTGCAATACTTTAAATATAATAAATACTATTATTTGTGGAACTTTTGTAATGTTTTTTTACACTTTTTGGCAAATTGTAATACCAGTGACCTTTTGCACCAATAATTGTACTAATTTTGTTGTTCTTTCCATTGAATCAACTGAAGTGAACAATACATATAAATAAATTGCTTTTTATGAAGTACTTTAAAATCTAAGGGTTAAGTAATTATGAGTAAAATTTAAGAAATATATTGAATTAATTAAAACTGTTTTTAACTTATGTTCAAAAAAGACATTGAATTTAATGCCACAAAAAATATTACATTTTTTAAAAATAAATGATTTCTAACTGAATGTAGACTTTAATTCAAAATTTATGAATTCATGTCTTGTCTGACATTACTTTGAAAATTGAATTTATGTTTAGAGCACTTGTAGGAAGAATTGAGACAAATTTAAATAAACCTTTTCATAGATCGACATAATCCGGCAGATTTTGTTTTTACATAACCTTTTGATTCTTATATCACTTTTTGGTAAACATATCCAAAATGTACACAAAATATCACAATTCTTGTCAAAACTTTGTCATAAGGGGTATAACATTGATATATTTATTAAATTTTTGATTATATTTTATCCAGGTTAAAGTATTTGAATATAATTTAAGGTGGAATATTGTTGAATTATTCATGTTCAATTTATTAAAAATAAAACTATTCATACCCAGGCTTTAAGAAACCTGTACATAAAAAAGATTATTTTTTGTTGTTGTTAAATGTCTTAACAGTAAAGAGTGAACCGATATGATAACCAAGATAATTTTGTTATCATATAATTATTTGATTTCATTCAATTGCTTTCTTTTTATAGTATCGTCTGATATTTGTTATTATTTTTTTCACGAAAATATTTATTAAATATTATGTTTTGTTTTCATTAATATTCAAATTATTAAACAAAAAAATGAAAACATTTATTCAAATAATAACAAGAATTTGCTTTTAAAGTACAAAACAAAAAACATTTTAAATATTAGTTTTAAAGAAAACTTCTTTTGATATTATAATCATATGATTTGTTAAACCTTTGTTGAAATGAAAATTTCAAAGAATATATATTTTCACTTAAAATTCAATTCAATTTAATGTTAATATATGTTTAAAAAAGACTCAACACTTGAATTGCAAATATAATGTAATTTTGTATTACATATACTGTAAAGTGTATGCAAATCATGTCTCAGACAAATGCATAGATCGCTTCAAATAATAGGCAAAGAATACTATAATCGCTATATTGATGACCATAGACGGGGAATGTAAGGAATGGTATCTTAACACCCGATTCGCTATTATATGATTTGACGTCAGGATTAGACCAACTTTTTAGTGGAAGAATAGCTAAAAAATTGTCAGAATCTGTCTGTTGTTGTGCTTTAAGTCTATATCTGTTCAACACTTTGTCGGCCAAACACCTAATCCTGTGGGCGATTGACAGATAGATAAAGACATTCTTATCTCTCATTTTAGCAAAACTTTATCATAACTTGAATTGAAATTCAATTTATTTCTCTAATTATTAAAAATACAAATAAAATATAGTTTTCTTCAAAATATTTGAATATCTCTTCATTTTTCATCACTTCTAGGTAAGTATTGATTCAAAATTTGTTAAATGGAAAGTTTATTAATAACAAATAATTACCCTGAATGTTTTAAACGCTTTAAATATTAGACTTTTGTTTAATAAATTTTATTGAAGTTTAAGTATTGAATATTTAAAATAAATGTTTGGCACAGTTTTGTGAATTTGAAATTAGAGTCACAATCTGATACAGGTATTATATATTTATTACTATTGGTTCGAGATCAAATATTAAGGATTAATTTTCAAAAACTGACCAAGTAGAAATTTTTGCTTTCCTTAGAGATATAAATTAAAATTGATATTTATATTTTAAATGAAAGAAATTAATGTTTATGAATAAAACAATCTTGGTAGATATTTCTCACTGACTTAATCACAAAGTAATCCACTCTTTGATAAACCCTTTGTTTTGCAGTAAATCTGAAAGTTTTAGCAAAACTTTGTTTGAAAACATAAATTCATTACTTTATTAACAAAAATGTTTTGTTTATGTGATAAAAACTAATTTGAATTAATTGTATAATTATTTTAATCATTAATTTGAATTGAATTAAATATTTTTAATATATATCTGAACAAAAAAAAATGCAAAATATTATTACTTAAAACAAATCATGGATTAAAATGCAATCAATTTATATGTAATTTGCATTATATTACAAAAAAAAACTCTTGTCTTTGAGAAAGTTTTGTCAAATTTTGTATAAATAATAGTTTTATTTTGCAAAATATTGCACAAAATTTGAATGCATTAAAGATTTGACAAAATATTTTAACATTTGATTTTAAATTGCAATACATTTCTAATGTTTTGTCTGAACTTTTTGACAACAATTTATTCATTGAATGTTTGATTGGCAGTCATTTATGTCGACTCTAATGGAAATCATATCATTTGCTTCACTTATTTTAATATTAAATTTGGTCGCAAGTAATGGTGAGGAGAGGATTGGGTCCAAAGAGAGCAGAGGACATACCGCCGCCCGAAGGATCGACTGTCAGTTCTTTTGTAAAAAGACGGGATTCAGTGGTTATGTCGGCGGTTGTAACTGCGGGTTCACTTTGTTTGCCAATAAGAGAAGTGATGACAACAGTAACGGCAATATTGTGTAAGAGTTTGGATATTAATTTTAACTTATTTTCAAAATTCAAAGCTTTTTCAGGAATATAGCCTAAAGTCTGACACAAATTATAAATTTAAAAAATATATTTACTTTGAGTTTATTTCCATATTTTTCACTAAATATTAGTTTCAAATATATTTCTATTGTGTTTTCATTTTATTCATTCATTTTTGATGAAAATACTGGAAAGAAATTTAAAAGAAAAGTGATTTTCATTTCATACAAGAAATTATTGAAAACCAAAATATTTATTCAATTGATTACAGCTTTTATCAAATATTCAATAGTTTGTAACAAATCTCTGAACCAATTATTGAAAACATTAAAACACCTAAAAAATAACAGACACTGAATATGATTTAATGTTTGTTATGTTTCTATTGAAAAGTATATATAGGTTTTAATGACACACAAAACTATAAACACATAAAAATGCGTAAAAACCACAAATTAATACAATTTTAATGTCCTATTGAATGACACTGTTTACTCTGTTCTTGTAGTATATTTTGAAGACAGAGTTCCGGAAAATATGAAATAACATTGAAATTATGATAAATCAGTGAAAGTCTAATGAAATTTCAATTTTAATCCATTTTTATTACATTCACTGCAAATATATGTCATTACTGTTTGACAATAATATTTCTACGATTGCTATAAATTACAGCAAATTTTGACAGTTTTTACAACAAATTGAAAATATTTTTACATTTTTCTCAATTTGAAAGCTCTTAACAAAATATAAGTGATAAATGAGTTTTGATGTTAAAACAAGATTTTCAACAAAAACTGATTTCTTTCATCAAAACACTGAAACAAAATATAATTTCTTTGCTTTTAATTAATAATTTTTTATTGAAATCATTTTGTTTCCAATTATTTGTTTTGATAGAGAGTTTCATAACATATAAAAAGGTATAAAAGCGGCAAAAGTTTTGTAAATAAAATATAAATTATTTATTGAAACAAAAGTTTAGTTTCGTTGCAATCAAACAAATGAATGCCAGAAACCAATTGTGATTAACCTTTAGTTTTGATCATAAAATAAGTCAAAAGATATGTTTTGAAATGTAAGCAAACATTTCAAACATTTCTGAAAATATTGTTGTAATTAAACTCAATATAAGAGTAGATCTGAAAATAAAGTAAAGTTAAGACAATACAAGACAAATGAATGAGTATTTCATGAGAAAAGGCATACAATTGTGAGGAAATAAAAGCAAACTATTGAAGTAAATGACAAAATAGTAAACAAAAAATACTTAAACAAACAATTGTTTTCATGAAATCCAGACTCAATTATATGTTATTTAACAACAATTGCCATCGATTTCAACGAATCTTTGTATTAATTCTGTAAAATTAAAATCCATTTTAATTAATATTTATTCGTAATCGATGATCCAGCTCATAATTTTGTTTATCTGTTAAATTGCAAATATTTATATTTAAAGACAAAGTGTAATAAAATGACCCATTTTATTGATTATTTCCAAATCAGTAGAGCATTTAGTTTTCAATTTAAAAAATTTATAATTTTTCAATAATTTTATAGTATTTTTAAGTTTTAAATATATTTCTTAAAAACTAATCGATAGCTTATGTTTTATAGAGCTAAGGGCTTGGCCTATAAAAATAACAGGATAGCAAGATAACATGGTGCGTTTATGTAATTGTGTGAAATAAAACAAATGTTGAGCAGATATTAAAACATATTATTTTGGATCAAAAATATTTTGGCAATTATTTAAAATAATAAAAAATGTGATATTTATCGAATACTGAATAAACTGTCCTGGATTTAAAATAAAATCAAACTCTTCGGTATTGTCTTCTTATTAAGCCATAATTTATTCAAATTTAATTTGACATCAGCAAACATACCAGTGCCATACATCCCTAATAAAATCTATTTCCCCCCTTTGAGTGTGTAGTCTTGAAATTGAATAAATATTTTCTTCAATTCATCCAATTATACAATAAATATAAAAATGTTTTGGTTTTTTGGTTAAGATTTTAATAAAACATATTTTAACGCAAAAATTGTTACAAATATTAGTTTTTCTTATCTTTTGTTTCAGTTCTGGAAATAAAATGAATGGAAATATCAATAATTATTTACGAAATCTCGGTCTAAGGAGTGTAGGAATGGGCTATGGATTTGACAGATCGCCAGATGAGGAAAGGTTTTGTCATTTATATCATATTATTTGTTGAATCTTATTGTATTGATGTGTTATTTAAATTGATCTTGATTATTTTGAAATTCACAGTAATTTTCAATTTGAGCCCAAATTTTAAGTCATTATTAAGTGATTTTGATTTTGTATTTGATTTGAAAATATATATTTAAAACAACTATTTATTAAAAACATAAATAATTGAAACCATTTTTGTCAATCTCAAAATGAGCAAGATAACTATGCAAATGAAATAAATGTGCTTGTTCAATTTAAAGTATTATCCCATTCATTCATTAATATAATATTTAATCAAAACTATTCTTGTATTTCAGCTCAACGTATGATCACATCTGAAAATAAATTTTTGTAAAATTAAACAAAAAATTTTATCAATTATTAACTGTTAATAAGAATTAATAGAAATGTAAAACAAATTATTTAAAAATGTTTTAAAATTTATTTTTACCCCTTATTTGGTGTAAATCTGTTGAAACTTTTGACTTAATATTAAAATATTTCAATTAAATTATATTTTCAATAGATTTTTGGCATAGATTTCAAACTTAATGAAAATTTAAATTATAAATAATTGTTTGATTGACACAAATAAACATATATTTAATAGTAATAGTGTTTTGAAATTATATTACAATTGAATTTCAATAATAATATTAATTTAAAAATTTGTCATAATTTAAATCAAATGTCAAATAAAATCGATGGCAACAGTAAAAGGGGTGTAATTTTTGGGGTGAAAAACAAATTAAACAATATTTAAAATATTTGATACAATATTTTGGTTTCAATTCAATTGTTTTGAAGAAACTTATAAACAGATAATTAAAATCTATTGAATAGATATGAATGAAAGTTAAATCAATAGTTTAAGACATTAAAAGATATATGAGTTTTGGACTCAAATTAATAATTAAATGAATTAATACTCAAAAACAAGAAACCAAAAAAAAGGTAAATGGTCTGGATATCAAAGATTTAATTAAAAAGGAATACAATTGATTGTCAAATGGTATAACCCAGGTGTAATATCAAAATTATAATCACTCCTAACTTGTCATTAATGTCTTTCAATAGATAATCAACTTTTAGTCAAATGTTTTCAATGAAGTATTTATTCAAGAGTTACCCATCCCAGGAATTGACCCAGACTACTCTAGAAATTAAATAAATACATTTTTGCATAATTCAAATCAAAAACAACTTTTGATGACAATCTCAAGGAATCGTTAGTTTGAAAACCAATTGAAACATCATTTCTTGTATTGAAAACTATTGATACTTCAAATCGATGTTCAAAACAAAAGTGAATTAAAAGGTTTACAATAAAAACAAAACTAAAAATCAATTGATCTAAAAATGACAACAAATATATGAATAGAAATATAAATTGTGTTTTGATTTTAAGACAAAACAATACAACAAATGATATAAAATGTTATTAAAGTTAATAAAACACAACAATTGTTAAATCATTGATTGAATTATTGTATAAAATAAATATAAATTTGGATCAAATTCTGCGACAAATACTGCAAACAACACCTGATTTGTCCCTTAAATGCAATTTATAAACCATTTTTTGTTTTCTCAAGAATTGAATTCAATATTCGCTGAAGTTTTCTGTATTCAGTGTTTGCACTCAAATCATCGCCACTTCCTGTCAATCAAAATAATTTAAATTAGTTAATGATAAACAATTATATTAATGTGTACTTTGTCATTTTACAACAAAATTCCCCTTGGAATTGACGTGAAAGACAACCTTCACTCTAACGTTCACTTTCAATAAGTTTATAATTTGTTGAATCTATTAATTGTATTATTTGTGGTGTTTCTGAAAACTTGTCAATAATTGCATTGAAATGATAATAAATTTGTTATTTTTCCCTAAAGTTTATAATTTCTATCATTTATTATCAAAGATTTGATTACTTCTAAGAATATATCATAAATTCATTTGATATGTGATTCAAACGATAAGATTTTTATTGAGATATGAATGAGAAGTATATTTGAAATAAATTATAAACAAAATATTTTTTTATAATTTAACCTTAAAAACAAGTCAAAGACAATATTTTAATCTCAACCATCACATCTGAATTTGTTTGTGCAACTGACACATCAACAGGGCTGAGGAGGCATTGGATTGTAAAAAGAAATGAAATAACCGGTGCTTACCTTCAACTCCAACTGAGTTTTTTGAATTTTCATTTGAGATCCACTTTTCAATTGTTTTTTGCGGTAAACTTGTGAATGAATTGTCAGAATCTAAACCATTTTTATCTTTATTTTTCTGAAGTATGGCTTCAATTAGTTTTTGTTTATAGGAATCGTTTGATGGGATCTAACGGTCAATACATTTAAACAATTTTTAATAAATTGCAAAAACAATTAATTTATTAATAGTTTATAAATGATCTGAAATTTTATTAGTTAGAGTACAGAATGATAGGAATGGTACATACCAGTGACCAAAGACTATTATCAGCTCTCCTTCCCATACGAGGGATAGATTTTGATCCCGTTTTGGTGAAGAACTGGCCATCGATTACAACAAATAAAGCGATGATTACCACCAAAGAGTACATTAACTTAATGTTAAATAAAGTCTTCATTTCTGTCGATAAGTCTCTAAATATCCGAAAACAAGAGTCAAACAATTGTTTCCACAGTTAACTAAAAATTAACTAAAAAGTTGTCGTTCAGTACTTAAACTTCAATTTATAGTCACTTAAAAAGTTTTACTGAAAACAAAACAAAAGTTCAATTGAACTCCAAATCGATTGACTGTTTGTGTCACTACTGAACACACAATTTGTTTAATTACAAACACTTTCAGTGATATAATCCTTCATTAAAACTTTAAATACTAACAAAATTTTTAAATTAATAAATGTTTTGATAAATCAAAGGACATGTCCTAATTGACCAATCCTTGCTACCAAACCCTATGGCAACTCAATGGCCGCAGATATTTAATAAATTCAAAGTTTTCCCTAAAGTTTTAAAACATTAGAAAATAAGATCTATTTTTGTTATCGATGTCTAATAACTTGAATACAAATAACAAATCATTATTTTCACACAAAAAAAGTCAAGGATTTTAATAGTTATTTGTTTTCATTGATGTTTAAGATATTATTAATGAAGTTATTGTCAAAAATATTTTTATTAAAATTAAAGTATAGTAAAAAAAAAGTCAAATAAAATGCAAATAACTTTACCTTAAGATATGAGACAACAAATAAAACGATGTTTTGTTTTTAAAATATTAAACAATTATTGAAAAAGTTGTCTAAAAGTAAAAACTATTTAATATCTGATAACTGTTTGACAAAATACTTAAATTACTTTCAAAAACACTTTTTAATTATAAAAATAGTAAACAAAATGAAATTATTGTTGAGTTTTGTTTGAAAAGTCATTCAAATTTATATAGCATTGAATTTTTGATGTCATGTTTATTATTGGCCCAAATTATGGCTCATTTTTGGTGCAAAATTTGTCTTAACCTTCTCTTATCTATCAGGTATTGAAGACATACAGCACTGGACGATAAGGACAGTGATCTTGCATTTCAAGAGTCAAACTGTTCTTCAAAATAACAGCAAAAATATATTTTCAACAGTTTTTTCGAGAAAATGATCAAAAAATTGAAGTCATTATCATTACTACTGATAATACCCCGGAGCTATTTTCATAAAACATCCGACAAAAAATCAAATTGACATTGAAATGCATATAAATATATATAAATTGTTTTAAAAATAATTTATTTTCAATCATGAAAATCAAGTTCACATTAAGTCTCACAACAACGAGACCACTGAAGACATATATATTTTATTACTTACCGATTGTTTTATTGATAAAATTTCTGACAAATGATTGAATACTTTTTCAGTTCAGTTGTTTGTTTGTGTCAATCAATGGTCAAAATACTTTTCCAATGGCTATCAAATCGCTTTGTCTTTAATGACTGACAAACAAATGAATATATTTTCTCCTAAAAGTCAAATACCAAATGAATTTCAAAACTGTTGTAATGAAAGACTTTATATGACTTTACCTTTTAATCCATCAAAAGCTTAAAATCCATTATTATTTGAGTCGTTGTCTGAAAATCTGTTGAGAGTTTTATCTGTCGTTCAATAGTTTTATTGATTAAAAATAGATTTAATGTCAAAAACTTTTTGTTTGTTTCAAAAGTCTAAGTCTATTGTAATGAGTATTTATTTGGATATTACAAACGACTAATCGTAATGAAACTCATTATAAGTTTTTATGGAAATCACAGTAAATATTATATATATATTGTCGACCAATAAAAGGGATGATAACAACGATAGGACGGAAAGGTAGCCAATAATTAGAAATTATTTATTGTTGAAAGTCTTCAAGAATTGATGAATATTTGAATAAAAAATGCAAAAAAAATTAATTATTAATTAAATAATGCCTTAAAATGCGGGTATAATTTGAATTAGTTTTAAATATATTTAAACAAAAGTTGATTTATTTTTTAATCTTTTCCTTAATTGTGTTTTTCCTTTAAATGAGTCTAAAATAAACTTTTGATTATTATTTTTGGGATTAAATGTCTGGTATAAGTGAAAACAAATTTTGTGTCAAATTATCTTTTTTTTATAGTCTATGGATGTTTTCAAAACACATCACTTTTGGGACACGAAGTGCTTTTGGTAGACATTTGTTGTGTAACTTTGAAATGTTGGCTAATAAGGCAAAGAAGAGGGTATTTCTTAAACTACACGTACAGTCTTTGTCTGTTCTCAATCGTAATTAAGTTGAAAATTACCCTATTCATTTTTGTAAAGCTATTAAAAACAATTTTCTGGGTTTGAATTAATTTATACACAAATAAAATGATCAATTGATTAATGTTTTGGTTTATCTTTATTTGAATTTAATTTTACGTTTCATTGACTGCAATGAAATAATAATTAATTTGTTTTACATTTAATATTATATTCAATAATCATTGACAAGAAGTTAATTCAGATTTCAATGATATGTTGAGTTAAAAAATATTATCACTAAAACCGTAAACACATTAGACTTTGAGTGAAAACCCGATAAAACAATGATAACTTCAAGGAATACTTGGTTTTTTGAAAATCTGTTTATTATTTTCACATTTATAATACAGTAATACCAAAAAAAACCTTCAATTTTGAAATGAAATTAAAAGTTCATCACTCCTTCAAGTCGTGACTTCAAATGCAAACCAAAATTAATTTTTTATTTATAACTAAAGTCAGAAATTCCTGAATAATTTCATAGACTGTTTGAAATGTAATAATTTTTCTACTAATCATCAAAATCTCAAACACTTATCAGATCTTCAATAAAATTGTTCAAAAAGTGAGAGATTTTTTGCGAAAATATTGAAATCATTTGAAATAAGGAAATATTTATTTTATTTTTTTAATTTAAAATCAAAATAATAACAATCAATCAATTATATAAATACTAGACTACGGGTGCCTCTATTATGTGGAAGGGGTGTGAAATAATTATAATTAGATTAAGAAAGGACACCCTAAATATTAAATTCAAAGTTTTTTTATAATATTATTTTGTAATCAAATATAAGATATAATTATTTGAAACATAATATTTGTGACAAATATTAAGATATGATTAAAATTCAATTCAATAATCAATTGTTTGCTTCATTTAGTTTAGATATCCAGGGATTGCAGAGCGGAATCATATTAACCACTGCTTCACAGATGCCAACAATTTCTTCCGCATCTTTCAGATTGAAAATTCAATTTCAGATTTAAGTGAAAAACAGTTTTTATAGCACTTACTATTTAAGGGCCGATCGGATCGTTTCCCAAAAATACTGCCATTGAAGGGTGGCTTACGATAACCTGCTTCACACATACCGATGACCAAAACCATTGCTACGATAAGTGCTGTCAAACCCAACTGTCTGTATGAAAACATTGCTATAAATTTGACGATATGTTTGTTGAATCAGTTTTTACAGCAAAACTCTTTGCGTATTCTTAAGGGTTTGGCAGAGAAGTGATGAAGAATCGGAAACTAATCCCTCTTTTTATACACTTTCTTATGCACTGATAGGCCAATAGTGTGGACACAAACAATTGGTCACTAATTAGGTTTCAATATATAACTAAGTTATCATTGAATTACATGAATCCCAAACCTCAGGAGAAATCTATAAGAAAATTGATTCCAACGACACATAAATTATTTTTTGTGTTTAAGAAATAAATATTGTTTTAGTTTTGAAATTAAAACAATCGGATCAGTGCTGAGGCCTGGGATTCAATCACTAATTTGATTACAACTGCTTGTGTCTGTGAAAACATTGGTCCTTTAGGAACAAGATGTCAAACAAAAACAATTGCAACAGATATTCAAATTAATGTTAAAAATAGACTCAAAATTAGTTACTCTTTAAAAATGGATATTAGTTTTCAGTTAATATAATAATAATATTATTATTAATAATAAAGTTTATTTATTTATAATAGGTTACAGGTCATAGGTTACAGGTTAGGTAATGTCACTGTATTTGGTCCAAAGAGTTAAACCAATAGTAAATTCAAAGTTGAAATTACATTAAGTTTTTATTACAATTAGTTTTGTCTCAAATGAATGTAATTTATTGTAAATTAAAAATCTTTTTCATTAAACAATTTTTGGCTTAAAATCACATAAAATTAGTTAAAACTAAACTAAAATTTATTAATTTCTGTAATAATTAAATGAAAACAATTTATTTGTAATTAGTTTTACATATTATGAGGTTTTTTGTTAAAAATAATAACACATTTGTATGTATTTCATAATTAAATTACAATTCAAACAATAATTTGTTGATTGAATTAATTAATTATTTTTTTGTTTCATTTCATTTGAATTTTATTACTATTTTTGGTTGACTTAGAGTCTCATCTTTTTTCTCTCTTATATGACTTGTATTTGAAAAAACAAAAATCATTTTAATAAATGCTATAAATCTTTAAATAAAACTCATTTTAATCTAAGAATTAAAGCTTTAAAGCGACTAAAACTTAAATACAAATTAAGGGGAGATTGAAATAAATTGTAGAAATAGTTAAGAATCAAAATATAATGAGGTTTTCTCACAGACAATGAACCCTTAAATACATTGGGAATCCAATTGTCATTGAATTGAAACAAAAAAGTCACTGTTTTTACAAAATAATTAAATGTTTCTCAAGACTTACAATATATTAGACGTTCAGTAATAGTAATGAATAAAAAGCACACAAAAATCAAAGTCAAAACCAAATGCCTGTGTTATTAGCACTGGTCCTTTAAATTGACATCAATAGGAATGCATAACATTATTATCATTATTATTATTATTTGAATTACTTTTACAAATAATAGAGAAATATTTGGACGGAATTCTCAATAATTATTGAATGGATTGAAAATAATAATCAATTTTTTTTGTTTATATATTCAGTCAATCGTTCAATAATTTACAATTCATTTAAACATTTGTTTAATAATAACTCAATAATTGATTAAAATTTACTTTTTTCGGTCAATTTTATCTCAAATTTTGTCATTTATTTAAAGGGATTACCAAATGATTTGTTTTATTTTGTTTAAAAGCACTCCTTGTGTATCAATCATAGACTAATATAAACATTTATATTAAGGCATAATTAAATTTTAAGTATATATATTTTTTTTTGTTATTTTTCCTTGTATATATTATAATGATATATAATTTTTCTTATTATTATTATTATTATTTGGATTACTATAAAACGTATTTATAGTTATCCACAAAATGTCATTTAATCAATCAATCAATCAATTAATTAATAGCTTTTTTAAAACTCATTTTTAAAACATTTTATACAATGATTTCAAAAATTCAATAATAATTTGTTTTTAAATATATATTTTTGTCAAAACAATAATAAATAACTGAATATACGATTAAATGAATTAAAGTAAACAAGATAAAATCAATTTAATGGACATTTCATTTCATTTTAAATGCTATTTTAAATATTGTTTTTCAAAATTTTCAAAACAGTTTTGTTCGCAAAGATTGGATTTCCTCTCAAATTCATTCATTAGTTAATCGTTTTGAGGATTAATACAAGAGTTGTTTTGTTTTGACACAATTTATTAATGTATTGCTCAGTTAACGCATTTAGGTATAGCCATTAATTTAGCCTAGTTTAGTTTAAGTGGTATTTTTTGTTTTGAATATGTTTAACAAGTGCATCAATGAGCAAGGTCACTTTCATATGCCAACTCAATACAGTTGCCAACCATTATTACAATTATTGATATATCACTCAATCATTCATTCAGTCTTTGATTTTAACTGATATTTCATTGAATAAACAATTAATAATCACTTCGTTTCACACAATAGTAATAATCATAATAATGAGCACCAAATGAAAAATTGGATTTAGTTTTTCAAACCTTCATATACTGTTGAAAAATATCTAAATCAAGAGATCTTTCACTGATTAACACAATTTCAATGTATGTTATGATTAAATAGTTATATAAATATTGTAATGAAATTGAGTTCAAATTATTAGATGAGAGATAAGACTATAAAAGAAATCAATTATTTTGAGCATAAATTTAGAGCTAATTAATGGTATATTTGTATGAATTTTATTAGTCTTTAAGGGGTTTGGTATGAAAAATGAATTTCTTTCTCTGTATATCAATATTTCTTTATATAAATAATTAATAAAACATTTTTTATAAACTTATTTTCAATAATAATATTAATATATAATAGGATTTTGGGAATAAATATCTAAAAAATGAACTTTTATTTCAATAATAATTAAAAAATAACTAAATATTAAAAACTGATAAAATTTCTTCTCAAAAATGATATGAACTTTTCCTAACCCTCGCTACTGTCAGGGGTTTTGATAAACAATTTTAATAAATAAAGGGTATAATTGAAAAATATATTGTAACTAAAAAATTGTTATTTATTATTGAATTTTCAGAGAAATGGGTATAAATTTGTTTTGAGAATCTATTCTAGGAGGGTAATTTAAAAATTGGAAGGATTTAAGGGATATTTTAAAAATTTTATACAAAATAATAAATGATTTTTTCCTTCTTTCATATAAACACTAAATTAAATCGCTTTTCAAATAGCAATCAAATCCTTATGTTTAGTAAAGTATACATTAAGTCTATAAATGTTTGTCAGGGGTTTAGTTTAACAAACCCTGAATAAACCCTCAATACAATTGACAATTCTATCAATTTTCAATAAATTACATAAAATATAATTAAAAAATGCAAAAATGTTTTCAATACATAAAACAAATGATAAATAAAATCAAAATCAAAAACCGATTGCATAGACACTGATTGACACAAATATAAACATTTCAAACACAAAACACAAATGATTGACAAAAATAACTGAAATTTCAATAATAATATTAATCACACATCAGAACAATCGGTGAAAAACTGGTCCATCGGTTCACAGGAGTTGACAATAAATCGGACTTTTTATACATAAAATACCACTAATTTTATACAACATTTAGTTTAATAGTTATTTTTAAAAAGTTATCCAATAATTGAATAACTCATTGATATATGTCTTCAATTGATATGTATTTCTTCAAAAAAAAGTATTCTTGGTATTAATAGTTGTTGACTTTTCATTATCACTGTTCCTATCATCAAATTATTAGATGATAGGAATAATCATAGAGTTTGTGGAATGGTATGCATAATAACAATGTGTTTTTCACAATCAAGAGGTTAAGGAATGAGCAATTGAGGCACAGCCAGAATCAGCTACACTTGAGGTCCGGTTAAAGATATAGTGATTGTTTGGACAGAAAAATAAGTCTTGAATTGAATACTGAGTTGAGATAAGAGTTGAGAAAAAGTTATGCGAAAACCGATCAGTTTTTGGGTATTTTTCGGAGGAATTGATATCAAGGTTTGCCTCAAATATAGTTCAAATGCCGTCACTTTTGAAACAATTTGTTATTAAATAGTTTTAACTTTTATTGTAGTTTCAAATAGTTTGAAATATATATCATTCACGCGATATCTGTGGACATAAAGAGACAAACATTTTTATTAGTTTCAGGGTTTAATTAATTTTAGCATAAGTTTGTGAAGGAATAGGGGTTTATGTAGTGTTGGGTTCAGTAATAGAAGTTTAAGTTTTCGCTAAATTATTGCAAAAATACTAAGAAATCAAATGAAAGGAAAATATATTTATTTGTTACACAAAATCATAAATCATTTCATATTACAAAACATTCTTAAACTATGGGTTCTTAAAAGACAATGAAAATGAAATTAGACTAAACTTCAGGGTCTGTTATAAAATGATAAATTGTAAAAGCGTTTGAGAAATGCATTGAAGAGACTCTATATCTCTATCTATTGTCGAGAATATTCTGTGTAGACGTTTGAGTGCTATGAGAGAGGTGTCAGCTCCGGCACCAGAGAAGGCAAATGAATGGCAAACTTACGGCAATAGTTTGTTGAGAGACTTCACCCATTTTGTTCTTGGCATATTCAATTCTCATTCCACCCCGATCTGAAGAAAATAGAACATAACCTTGCAGTGCATTCATAGCATGTGAGGCTAAACGTACATCCTATGAGATTAAGATATAAGGATGACTTCAATGTGTTGGGGATTCACAGGGGGTTGGACTGTAATTCAGTTTAAAGGGACAACTGCTTTGTGTGTGAGTTAGCAAGCAATACATGATTTAGTACTCAACTCTACTGACAGATTGAAAAATCACTTGATATTTATGATTAGATTAGGGGATAGACAGAGAAGTGGAAAGTAGGGTAGGGAGTAATTAGAGAGTTCAATACCGTATATTCAACGAAAGCTACAGGTGCTCCTCCCTTGTTATGCATCCGTAATCGACAAAATCCTGGGAAACTATTTAACACAACACAAGACATGACATAACGATTTTTGAATGCTTTTAAAGCATTGAATGTGTGTTTAATAATAAAAGTTATAGCGATTGGAGTTATACCTCCCGAACAGGTCTTTGAGTTCTTGCTCTGAGACAAACTGTCCCAGGTTCGCTACAAATAGTGTAGAACATGGAGGGGTCGAACAGTTGGATGAAGTGGCAGAGCCAACAGGACTGGCTAAAGCAGGACTAGCGGCCACTAAATGCTGCGGTGGTATAGCTGCATGAATGGCTGCCTGACTGGCCAGGGCTGCCGCGTGACTGATTGGATGCGGAACTGCCAATTGGGGCTACAGTAAGATATAACAGTGCGTCAAACCTGAGTATCGGTAGATGTGATTGTGTGTTACGATTGCTATCAAAATATTAGTAAAACTACAGAAATCACTGCAAAACTAACGGACAGTCAATAAATGCTATGAATTCTTATTAATCACAAAATAATTCATTTCTTTTATATAACTCTTGTATTCATTGATTGAATTAATACTAAGTTTGAATTTGTTTGACTGAGACATGACATGCAATGTATAGTCAGTTATATATAAATTATTCCCAAAGGAGTTGTAAATAATGCAAATCATTATAAGGAGAGAGATGGGAGAGGGAGGGAGGGAGAGAGAGAGAGAGAGAGAGAGAGAGAGAGACGACAGATAACAGAGGGTTTGAGAGAAATGTTACAAAAATGAGAGACTATATGTGTGTTAGTGTATGCATAGAGAGTGTCATTTCAGGGGCACTAAAATTAATTGTTTTGTCACAACATTAAGGAAAGCTTTTATGAATAAACCATCACTTCTTCAGTTCATATAAGATGTGTTGAAGAGCTCACAAACTGTGTGTTAATTAGTAAAAGAGTTTTTGTATACAAAATATAATTAGATTTTGCGCTAAAAACCAACATTTCATGTGTTGTTCACTGATATTGATCTCAAAAATATGCTTAACTGTTGAGAAGTTGAATAATGTTTTTCAGTTTTATTGTATTGATATTTTTCAAATGATCCCGATATTAATATAAACCATTAAATAAGAATTGAATAAAATATTTACAAATATTTTCAATAATTTTAAAATCAAAGTATTTTTTATTAGTTTTAAAATTGAGTTCAAATGAAATGCATTGACGATTGGATTGAATAATAGATTTGATAATAGTTTTTGATTAGTTGTCTAATTGTATGATTAATACCAACTAACCGGTAGCTGAGCGTGAAGTGCCGGGTGAATGACATGTGAATTGAAAGCGGATGGCATTTCAGTGAACGACAAGGGGTGATGAGCCCAACCATCATGTGCTCCGGAGAAGAGAGCGGCGCCCAATTCAACTGAACGCACAAAACAATTAATTTTAATACTCATCTCTTTGTGTCATATCTTTGATAATTGAAAACTAAGTGATATTGTCGTCAGACTTACGGCCTGTCAATGGATGCATAGCCAGGGCTGGATGTGTGGCCACTGCTGGCGGCGATGATTGTTGTTTAGGTTTACTGACTTTGGTATTACTTTTAGCGAATTCCAGACGAATAGTTTGGGGTAAATCCGGATCAAAACGAATGCCCTGCTGTTAATTGATATACAACCATGGTTAGTTCACTTATATATTACATTTGAAGAAGAGTTACAAAAGTATGTGAAGAAGAGAAAGATTTATTGGAAAAATGAGTGAAGAATTTCAATACATATACAACAAAACAGGCCTCGAATGCACACAAACATCAATAAAAATTAAGAAATCTTTGACTTTATATAAACTAAAGTCTAATCTCTATATAAAAGAAATTTTTTGCAAACAATTTATATTTGAGTTAAGCTTTTGTCTGAAAACCTTTGGGACATCAACTCAGATGACAAATAGAAATTCTGTGCCCAAACACTCGCAGCACTTACTTGTAAATCTTGTTTGGCTGCCTCAGCGCCCGCACGGGTAGAAAAGGTTACAAAGCCAACCGGCTGTCAGAGCATCACAACAAATGTTAGTTTAAATTCAATGTTAATAAATAAAAATGTTTTTTTTGTATTAATAATTGTTTGAAAAGAAATTTTCGCCAATTTTTTTTCTCAAATGACTTATACTTACAGAAGAAGTCTTTCCATTCTTTGACGTCACCTTCAATAGAGAGCCTTCATATCCCTGTTATATATCAATAGATGTTCACACAATTAGACACAGCACTAGACTTTAAGATCAGATTTTGAAATTGTCTTTCAATAAAACATTTGTTTTGTTTCAACACTTGATTAATAACTCTTGAATTAATCTGCAATTGTAGTGAATATTCACAATGAAAACAGGGGTAAACTGTTATTTGAATAGCAAAGGAAAGGTATAAATCAGTTTGATGTAACTGATTCTGAGTTAGAGTTTTGCCTTTATAATTGTCATTGGTGAATTAATTAGTTAAAACTTTGTCTTTTATATTTAAAATGTTCTGAATTTAAAGTTCAAAAATAGCAACACTTAGTCAAAAACAGTTGGTATTTGTCTATCCCTGGTATATATTCATACTTAGCTTACAGTGCTTTAGGACATCAAAACTGAAGACATCCTATTAAATGAAAAAAAAACTTTTCATCTCTGAGTTTAATATCTCTTAAAGACTAATAAAAATTTAATATTAAATCCAGTTTTCACTCTTTATATTCAAAAATAATAATGTTTTTGTCGCAGAGTTTTGTCGATTGAGAATATCCTCTCACTGGAGCTAAAGGTTAAATGTCTGAAACAGTTGACATAAAATTTATTTTAAGTTACCCCTGGTATTTGAATTAATTGTCAATACATATCATGTAAAGAGGTTTTAGTCATTTTCATTGTTTAATAACATCTGAAATATTGATAATAAATGATTTGCTACTAAACACTGAAAAAACAGTTTTTGAATATCATGGCCGGGTATAGGGTATGGGGTATTAAGTTATGGATTATTTTGCTCAACACATGATATTTTATTCTCATTGTTAAGTTGTCTCTATGAGTGATGTGTGCTTTTATTGAAATTTTTATTATTAATGCATTTATTTATAGACATATTTTTGCTTATTTAGTTGTTTTGTGTATAGTCTCTGCCATACCTTATACGCTCTGAACAGTAGATATAACTCCCTGGGCTTTGCGTCCATCGGTAAACCGCTGACAAAAAGTGTTCGCACCTGAAATATAAATAAACAAAAATTGAAAATAATAATCATATAAACCATAAGTATATATAAAATAGCGATTCGTTGCCTATATTTCAATATTTTATTGCAATAAAAAAGTTTTGTTTATGAAAATAGAGATCTATTTCTATGGTTACGGAAAATATCTATTATTTTATTATTATATTTAATAAATAAAGAAATAATGAATTCTAACCTAAAATATAGAGAAAATGATAGAAAAAGTAAAATAAATGAATGAAAAAATTCAATTCAAGACTTGAAGATACAATTGAATACTGTTTTTGTCGTTAAGTATTGAAATATATTTTTATTTAGATTTTTATCGATTGTCTGAAGAATTAGAGATAATTTTGTCATTAAATCTTCAAATATAATATAAATAACTAATATTCGTCTCTTTTCTTCACAAGATATTCATTAATAAATGTGTTTTCAATACAAGTCTTATTTTATTTTCAAATAAATAACTGAATATTAAAATCAATTAATTTAAGTGTTTATCAAATAATTTGTTATTTTCTTCTGAAAATTACTTTTTATTTCATTTCATGTTTTGTTTTTCAAACAGAAAATCAATTTATGATTAATGAATCACAAAAAAACGAGTCATTGTTATCGGGAGAGAGATTTATGATCAGTGATGGACATAGAAAAACACAAGTAATCCTGAGCATCTTATTTAATTAAGATGATTCTGAATACTTTGCAAGAGATTATTATCAGGGAACTCTTTAGGGGCTCAAAGTTCACATTATTTCCTATTATAGGGTAAAGAATGAAAAGAATTCCTTCTTTAAATACCTCCTTTGAATACCCCTGTAATCTAATCAAAATGAGTAAGAATTAGATTTGTGTAAATAAAAAATGAGAGCAAACAGAACCAGAATATTTTGTTTTAGTTGAGAAATGTGCGGAATATTGAACATAAATATATGTTTTGTTTTTTGTTAAAATAGGTTTCAATCGTCAAATCAATCGTCTAATTGAAAGTATCATTCATTTTAAGCACTAATTTTCAAACAAAAACTCAATATTTGCTTATTTTGTATCTGTTATTGATGTCAACCGTTTTGTATTGGAGTAAAGTCGTATGAATTGAGGCATTGATAGGAATGTGAGCTGAGGTAGAGCTCCGTTGAAAGCACTGGTAGAGTAAGGGATATAAGAATTTATCGCTGAAAACAATATTGAAGTAAAGCTTTTCATTTCTTTTGTATTGAACTGAAAGCCAGTGAAGATTGTCTAACATTTGAAACAAAGCCTTAAAGCAAAGCATTTTTCTTATATTAGGTATACATTAGGATAAAAATATCTGCAAAAAGTGACCCAAAATGTACCGGATATTGGTTTTCAGGCCATTATATGCTTTGTATTCTTTGACATTGCACTCAAACATACAATTATTAAGTATTGGATAAGATGTGAGAAATTGATATCTTTTTGTTAGTTTTGTATATATTTAATGACAAAACAGTATAAAAACAAAACATTTTCATTCATTTCATAAACAATTGAAACAAAATTTATTCAATATTTCATTTTTGTTAAGAAATAAAATCATAAAATATAAATTTGAGCCAAAACTGCAACGGATATTATATTCTCTCCCAAAACGGCAGGAATTGTAATCTCACTTATGGTTTGGGACAAACAGTGACAGGTCTTCTCATTGAATCAATTGAATAGAGAAGACATGGTATCGATTAAAATGTAAATAAAAGTTCTTTATCTTAAGTCTTATTCTTTTGTCATATGAAATGTGCTCTAGATC
>JAQGAT010000498.1:0-29841 GCA_034687845.1 Pantelozetes paolii | reverse complement strand
GAGAGAGAGAGAGAGAGAGAGAGAGAGAGAGAGAGAGAGAGAGAGAGAGAATGTGACGGTTATGTATTGAGAGGCAAATTGAATGTTTGAACATTTACTACCGATACTAAAATGGTAGTTAAGGCCAGTTATATACACAGTATTGCACAAAATGTTAGTAACTTTTTGCCACATATATTGAACTGAACTGAAGTAAAGCTTATTATGTTTTTAAAGCTTATAAAAGTTCATTCAAGCGATGCCTTCAGACACAGACATAGGCTTTGATTCCTTTCTCACTATTTTTTTATATATAAAGTATTTTTTTCAATGGTTTTTGTTTGCAGTCTTCGGACCTGACGTTATATAAAAGGTTTTTTATATGTGTTTTGGACCGACGGCTCGACAATAGTTTGTTTTGTGATGTTTTTGTGACCTTTTATTTATTCAATACATTAAAATCAAGTGAATATTTTTTTGCTGCAAAACTGTCACCAATTTTGTCCATTCTTTGCATTTTATTGTTAGATAACACAGAGGAAGAGAGACTACACTAGAATTTATGCCATCCTTTCCGCCAAACTCTCCATTGAATACAATTGAATAAACTTTTCACTGAAATTAGTTTCAAATTATTTGTTAATTTGTATTAAAATTGGATTAAATTGAGTGAAAAATTGAAATAAAAACTTTCAAAACAGATATTAATGTCTGAATTGAAATCAAATCTATTGTGTATTGCGTTTCAATAGTATTGGCTTTGGGTTGGGATCTATCCTCGATAGCAATACATGTCATTCCTTAAGCCCGGCGCTGAAGAAGTGAAAGTGAGTGAGAAATGGATCGGTATTTATAGACAGTTCAGAAGCATTTTTAGCCAAACATTAAAGCCCTAAACAGAGTAACTATTTATTGGTTAGACTTTGCATACGCTCTAAGAGTGCTCTGAAATGAATAATAAATGTTTAGTGGATTAAGACTGCAAACACCGGGTCTTTAAACTGTTCCGCACTCCACACTGGGATGTCGGGCCCTTAAACTCATACTAAGCTGACCGATGAATACGGAATAGTATTTTTACGCGTTTATGCGTTATTCATATTTTAAGCCCTGATTTCAATATATACTTATTTTTTTGCACATTTCTATTGGACTCTAATGTCTGTAATGTTAGGAAAATACTGTTGTATTGATTGAATGCAAAATGTTTTTCACAATTCATTTAAGGATTAGTCGTTTGTATGAATTTGTGGGAAATTTGTTGCCAAAAAATAAAGGGATCACTGGTTTTGTGTTGATGTGAGTACAGCCTCAGAGTCACTCAGAATAGTAACTCAAATATTATATATTTATTTCAATACTGTTTTCAATATTTTTTTTTGTGCCACTGAGAGGGCCTATCATTTACATAGAGTGCTTCGGGACTAATATTTTCACATAAGTTGATACACGAGTCCCATCTCGACCTTATACTTGATCTCAGCCTCTATTTCATTACAAGCCATTATTACAATATGAGTGGCCTTCCAGTGCCACTGAAGTACAGCCTCTTATAGACAGCCTTTTCGTCAGGCATTCAATGATAGAGACATTGAAATGGTTTCACAATTCATATAAATAGAGATTAAAATTGATATTATTTTATCAATTCATTAATAAACTGAAGATTTGTTTCAAAATTAATTGTATTTTTTGATTATTTATTACAAAACACTTCAATCAATAGTTTCTGTTTCTGTGATCCAGTGTTGAGTGCACTGGATGTGAGAACTAGTGATGAATTGTCAGATAATTTGTTCATTTAATTAACTTTCAACCTGTCCTCTAATGTTTTGCTAACTAATAATGGATAGGCTGTAAACGGAAAGGGGGATAGAGATAGTGGAAAAGGAAAGGTTTGTGTAGAGCTGAGGGAATAGGCAATAGCGCTGTGCATACAATCTGAACACTTATTGATCGCAATTGTGAGCAAAGCGTTTGTATTTCACACTTAATTCATCGCCAAATCCTTATATATTTGTTTTTAGTCACATAACAAAAGAGTTGATTTGAGGCAAGGGTTTGGTGTCATCTCTCCTTTGATCAGTAAATCTCATTTTAGCCCCTCTGGTGACCACTGGATATGGGCTCGCACAATTACACAGCTGCCCAGCGCTGCCCTGAGCTGCCCAGTCATATATTTTGCACGGGTTGGCTATATTTGTATTTCCAGTTCGATAAGGCCTTTCAACCGCCGTATTGTTTGCACTAAACACCAATACCTTGAGTATTGGATGTGAACATTGATTTTTGCCTGAGCTTTGGCTACTGATATCTATTGTATACAAAATGAATATCAGATCTCAACGCCAGTAATGCAATTGGATTTGCATTGAGTTTATTCAATGAGTTTGAGATAAAACAACATTTGAGGGGAAAATGTGTGAAAAGTTTTGAAACAATTGATTGAATCATAAAATTGATTAATATTTTGATAATTTTTACGCAACTATACTCTCATTTCAAAGAAATTTCACGTTTCCCTGGTATTCACAAAGTGTTTACAACTAATGTATAAACTATGTTCAGGGTGTTTAAGAATCTTAAGGTGCATTTTAATACCTTTTAAACAGAATTGGGATCCAAAAAACATCCAAACATTACAGTAAATGCGATAAAATGTAAAATAGTTTTCAAGTAAACCGGGTATACATTACATGCCATTTGACTTTAATGGCATTTTTGAGTTCTCAACACATCTGCAGGTGTGAAGTGTATGGACACCGAATGTGTGGACACAAATCGTTATCATTGTATTGGCCTTTTAGAGCACCTCTATCTCTATGTGAGTGACTCTGGGTATCAGTTATTCACTTACAAATTGCTCACCAAATACTGTGTAAGTGAGAAAAGTGGGCTCAGGTATCGTCTTGTTATACCTTTCCTTTCCACAGGCATTGTAATGCAATTCATAGCCTTTCAATGGGAATCAATAGAAATGAGAATACAGTGTAAGCAATGCATACAATAGTATAAGAGATACTAAGCCCAGACCTTTTATAAACCCGACCCTATATTACAAATATGATATTTGAAGAGCAAAAAAATATTTCCTCTCTTTTACTTCAAGGATCTCTTCTTGCACTCACAAAAACACCACAACTCATGAGAGAGTGAGATATGAGAGACAATGATGTAAAGGGAAGACTTCAATGAATACATGAGTCGGTTAGAGACCACACCATTTGCCACATATGCCTACCAGTGCTTCAAATATATCATCAAATATGACAGTCGTATGAAATATCACTTTAAAGTCAATACTTGAAAACACTTACAACCCTTTAGTCACAGAATATTCAATAATAAAAGTAAATATATTTTGTTTAACCAATGAATCAAATATTTTAATTCATATTAATTTGTTTTACTGTCAAACAGGGGGTCAAAAAAGAGACCACTTTTGACAACAGGATGTTTACAACAAATATGTTTTGAATTATCAAAATAAAAAATATATATAAAGAGATTCACATAAAAAGTCAAACTATCATCAAATGTCACATATCTTTCACGTAAATATCAATTCAATTCAATATTATGTATGTCTTTGTGGTCTCTCTCTTCTCGCACTGACATAACTATTGTATGAATTGATGGCAGATCTGATGTCACCCACGAAATAGTGTTTTGTCGTATTCAATGGCTTTTAGTTGTCATACATATCATAACAAATATAAAAATAGACAAAACTCTGTGAGAAAACCAATTGTGAGATAAGGAAACGAAAATCACTTTTATTTCATTTCAAAGGAAATATTCAAAACTATTACTGAAATTGTTGTCAAATGTTAGCAATGTTTTCATGACTTCAACAATATTTAGCAAATACTCATCGCTTCAGACCATTAAACTTCAGACGCACTGGTATTTTGATGAATACAAATAACCAAGTTATTTTATTACTCACAATTATTACCATAAAATCATCATGGTTAGTTTCATTGCTTGTGAATCAAAACTAACATTATTATTGAAAAAGAGTATAAAATTGTATAAATTGTTTGCCAAAAGTGAATAACTCTATCAATAGTAAGCAATTTAATGGTTAGACTGTTTGACACTTCATAAACAAATTACCCCCGAATGGAACGGTAGAGGGAAAGGCATTGATTGTGTTGAGAGTTGAATAAACTTATCAATAGTTTGTCTTCAATAGTATTGATGACAAAAACATGTTTTGATACCACTATTAAAAATAATAATAAAATATTAGCAAAAAGTCTAAAATATATACTGTTTTTGTCCAATTGTGCGATTCATAGAGTGCTGGCGAGAGAGACGACGGAAATATGCCTTCAGTTAGGATCAGAAGTGATCACCGCTTGCCGTGTATTTCAATACAGACTAAAAGTTTAGCTCAAAAGTGATAGAAAAAAGTGAAATGAATTGACAGTCGACTAAAAATCGATCATTTTTTGATACTTGCATTGAAAGCGACACAAAAAATGATAGTTTCACTTATAGTAGAGCACACAGAGAGAGCACAGGGCTTATCAGTGAATATGCTATACATTAAATGGTTGATAGGTTTGTGCAGAAATTCTCTTCACATCTCTTCTCTATTCTAATACTTCTGAAAATGAGAGTAAAATCACTATTACTTTACTATTATATACTTTATGTCACTTCTCTATCACATGTCAAAAAGTCTTTATATAACTAACTGTGACTATAATAGCACTGGTATTTCGTTCATTCACTTCATTCACTTTTTACAATCGACTTTTGTGTCACAATTTTTTTTGCGCTTTCTCTTCGGCTCAGAGATAAAGCTCTCATTTAGTAATACATATGTTTGGCTTAACATAACATCCCTTTCCAAACTGAAGACTACACACAAGAGTAAACCATTTGATTCTCAAACACATTGTCTATAATATCAGGTCTTCTTTCACCACAAACTCAATGTCTTCGCTATTAATGTCTTTTCTTTTGAAATATTTTTTTCTCAAAATATGAAAAATAGATTTTAAACTAAAGATTCAATCATTTCTTATAAACTTAAGTCACTTTAAGACCATTATTATTATATTTTATATGAAATTGTGTCAAACTTCAGTCATTTTAATGGATCTATGTCAATATTCTCTCAATTATTGTCAACATTTAATACATTTTGCAATTTTATAATTGAATGAAAATTCAATTTTTAGTGAAATATAGTTATAAATAATAATTAAATACAAAACTAATATTGATTTTGTTATTCAAGAGCGTTATTAAGTGTAGATAATTAACTAAAGAGCGGACATCAATGAAAGGGAAGTAGTATTTATGTGGTGAGGGATAGGAGAGGGTTAGGAAAGGGTTAGGAATAGTGTTTTCAATTTTACAAATATTTTCAAATTTAGATAACTTCTGGCGATTACAACACTTTTTCCTCTCTTTTCACTTCACATCAAATTTTAATTGAATTTTCGGAAACCAATACATATTTAGTGAAAATATTTATATCATTACTGTATATGTTTTCAATTCATAATTAAATCCAGTGTTGATTGAAATGATTACTTAAACTTTCAAATTGAAAATCTATTGATTTTATAAGCATTTGAAAACACATTTTCACTTATTATTTGAATTGAATACCACTTTAGAGAAAATTATTTCTAAGTTTTTAACCGAAAACAGAATTTCTATGCAATTGTTAAACAAAACGTTTAGTTTTGTATTGTATTTGAAGTAAAACAATGAAAATCGAGTCAAAAGTCTTTTGTTTGCTTTGAATTAATTTATTTAATAATATATTTAATAAAAGCACAAAATGTTTGTTATCATCAAACAGTCTCCTAAAACAAGAGCACATCCATCGACAAAGTCTATTGTCAGCCACTCTTTGACGGCATTTTATCTCTACTTCGGAGCCCTTTTAGCACTGGATTATCGGCTGCAGTGAAGAGAGGCTTAAATATCAGACATTGAATTATTGAATACAATAGACTAAGAATGCATTGAAAACAATGAGAGCAGTGTTTAGAGCAGTAAAACAATGAAAAATATCTTATAATTCATTATATCTTTAATTATATTTCATATAATGTTATGATTAATACATTTAAAACACAAAATAATAGACTTAATAATCATTAGAGAAGTTGTTGTCAAACATTGCTATCTCTATCACACAATTTTCACACAAGAATCCCCTTAAAGGCCAGGGGTTTGCTGATAGGCAGGCATTTAGGATCAAGATCAAATTATGAAATGATGTTTTACAAGCCATTAGACCGATGTCTGAATGCAATTAAATTATTATATCTCTGTGTTTTGTCTTCAGATATCATATGTAATAGTGTTTTGTTTTTTCCTCTAATTTGAAATAAAAAACAATTTTATATTTCGATTGCTTTTCGTATCAAATGTCATATAATTTCAGTTTTTATTGCATTTAATTAAACTTTTTTTTATATTCAGTCCATAATTAGTGTTAATTTTGTTTCTCTTGTCAATTGAAATGAGAAAAACAGTTCATTAAGACTTCAAACGACTGCTCGGGTCGACTGAAAATTGTTAACATTTATATCAAATCTGTTTTCAAATTAACTCTTTTCACAATTACTTCAAATGATTTTCACATTTAAAAAAGTCAATCTTATATTCAGTTTAGACTTGAATTTTGAATATAATGTTCAAAAAACACAACAAAATATTACCATTAAATAAATGATCTGCTCCTAAGAGGGCAGTCGACTTGTAAGGTATCACACGGTTGAGACACGCTTTAACTATAGTTAATAAAAAAAAGTATATTTTTATTATCAAAACTTCAATATTATATATAAAACAGAATATTCTCTGAAAACACTTATTATATGAAAAATATGATCAAAAATAAAGTATAAATACATGAAAATGAGTGAAAGGCTTGACATCTCTTATATTTTTATGATTGCATTAATACTAAAATATTATTTTGTTATACAACTTATCTTTTTTATAACTCATTTCCTAAATGTTTCATTTGATTACAACTTTTTTCACTCTCTTATAATGATATGAACAGTGATTTATATAATTATGTATTGAAGTCAAGCCTTTCCCCTCATATTGAGTGTTGTTTTTATAGAGTGTTGGGGATGGGATTATGTGGTTATGAGTTTTGTGTAGAATTTCAAAGTAGAAATGTGAGAAAGGTACATTTTTATTGTAAACTACATTGAAAAGATAATTTTAATCTCAATTTTCAATGTTATTAAAGGATTTTGTATTTAATTTCATTCAATCTTATTATTATTTTCAACATTTTGTACTCATTTTTAAGTTTCAAGTATTTATGATAAATCATTTATACCCTGTTATCATAAGGCAGACCATTTATACAGTATAATAAAGTGAACAAGATTACATTGCAACTTTTAAAATAAGTGACATTTAGTGTGTTTTGTTTGATATGATTATAATCGTTGAGTATTTCAATGATTATTCAAATTATGATAAATAAAACAATTTTTCAATAATTTTATGCAAATTATTGTAAAAATAATAATAGATTTGAGTTTAAGTTCAAAAGGTTTTCAAATCAAACACCGATTTATGTCAGAAAAAGGTAGATAACGATCCTAAAGGGGACAGGCATTCAAACAACTGAATGTGTATCGAGTGCTTCGTGAGGAGGCAGTGGAGCCTTCTTTTGCTGATCCATCAAACACTTTGTGCTATTCTCAGTGGCGATGCAATCTACCGGTGCGGCAGAGGCTCCGACATCCAGTCCTTCGCCTTCTTCTCCATCTTTTGGTGAATCTTCTGATCGTTTCTCTCTCTTATCTCTTGCGCGACGGTTTTGAAACCAAATACGGATCTGTTATTCAGGGGTTGAATGATTGAAAAAGTGATGATTAGTATTGAGATAACGATTGACTGAATGGTTAGAGTTTTAGGCTTAGAGTTAATGTGAGTTTAAAAAAAAGACATAAAATCATTGATTAACTCTAAATCACTGAATTGCGTGACCAAGAAGTTAGAGATCTTTTACTGGGAGGTATTTCTGTGCATTGAATTAACTACCAGTGCTGACAATTGCTGTGGCATTAGTGACACTTACCTTAACTCAGATTATAAAGTGATTTTGTTTTTTAAATAATTATTTATTCATTTTATACTTCAATCAAATGATCGATAAATCAATTATTAAACTCTTCAGACATTACTATCGATATATAATTGCCATTAATTTCTTTGAATAAAAGTATTATTAAATCCTTTAATAAATATTTTCTTTCAATTCATTTACTTATAAAATACTTTTCAATCAATTAATTTCAAGACAATTACGTATTTCTCAACAAATTATTTGTTTATTAAATGATAAGTTTATTTATTTAAATAAAACTCTGTTTTATATTTCACTATTCATTAATTTATTTCGCTAAGATGACCAAGGGTGACTATTAAATAATGATTCAGCTACACTCAATGCCTGATCATATTTAGGTCATTAAGAGAACCCTGATATTTGAAAAGTAAAGAAATATTGAATTTTTATGAAAAAATGTCATTATTTTGAAAAATATGTCAAAATTATTGAAAATGATTGCAAATATCATAACTTTATATCAATTTGTTGTAAAGAAAAACTGAAATTTAATTTTCATCTCAAAAAATCTTTAAAATTTCATAATATTGTGCAAAAATATTGAATTTCTTGATAAAACAATTGATAAAATAATTTTCTGTAATTCAATATTCAGTGAAATATTTAATGAAAAGATGGATATGTAATGAAATGTTGAAAAAATTATAGCCATTTATCAATGAAATGATCGCTAAATAAGTCTGAATTTCATCAATCAATGTCTCAAACTATAAATTAATTTCAAATAAATTGCTTTTAATTAAAACAAATTAAAAGCTATTAAATTGATGTCAAAATAAAATCTAATAAATCAGTGAATAATATATTAATAATTGATTAAACAGTGACTAAAACTAAAGTGATTTGCAATCAATTGGTTTCAAAAAAATATAAAATAATTTGCTTTTCATGAAATCATTCAAACAATTTCCTATAGACAACAAGAATGCTCAAGCAATCAATAACCTAGCGCAATTCAAATACTGTCATAAATAGGGTCAGATTTACTTTATTTACAAATCATTTGATAAATACATATAATTGTTATACAATTGTATTGAATAATAAACATTGAAATAGAGTTCAGGAAACGATTGAATGACAAAAACGATTGAATAAGAAATTTGTTAAGAATTTTGTTATAAAACTATTGAATAATACTTTTGTGAGAGAAATGAAATTAAAATGAGACAGACTTTTGATTGAAAAGTGTGTGAACGCATGATTGAACAATTGTAAGCAACATATAATTTGAGATATTGATAGATACCGGTGCCGTTCAATACTCTGATATCAATATAATGGCATATATTTGTATATTTTGTTTGGCTGTGAATATGGTTCCTATTTTTTTTCAAAACTTCTCTATTCATAAAATTATGCATTTGTTGTAAAAGTCTCCTGCTCAACCAATTTTTCAACATTTCAAAAGACACTGAACATAGTGAGAGCACTGGTAGATATAATAATATGAAAAAATTGTTTAACAATTCATTTCTCTTCTCTTTTTCTCTCTTTTATTCTCTAATTTGAATGAAAGAGCACTGATATAATTGAAAACCATTGCACACAATATGAATGCCAACTGATATTACATGTATTACTTGGTCTGGATTTTTGGTCGACCACTGGAGGCATATGTGCTCTTCTTATACCCAATTGTAACCTAATTTTTCAGTTCATATTTGATTAGATTTGCAAAAAATATCGTCCAATATATCAAACAATTTTCAATTTTAACATCAAATCATAAAAACTATTAAAAAATACTTGATTTGAAAACACTATCAATTGTTTTGCACTTATAATTAGGTATTGAAAAAGACATACAAATTGTCAACTACTTATATCCTTGGTCTTTCATAAAGGCTTTATCCTTTTGAGTGAAAATATTTTTATCGGGGTATTGTTGGACAATATTTGACAAAATGTTTCGGAAATAATACTCAAAAATAAATTATGATTTAAATCCGAAAGTAAACAAAAGATATAATAAAACGGTTTGTCTTTCATATAATACTTAAATATTTCAAATGAATTGATATCCTGTGCTCTACTGTCCGACATAACCGATATTCATATTAAAGCCCTTAACTATAGAGCACTTAATCTCCTTTTCATGCATTCAATCGACAAAGCATTCGTAAGTAATCCCTAAACTAACTGTCCATTCATTAAGTGTCACTACAAATGCAAATATTTTCTCAATGCCTGCAATAGTTTTGGTCGGAAGAGCTCTCATGCAGTCTATGAGTCGTAATGAGTGTCAAACAAAACCAAATGTTTTGTTGTGTTTAAAGTATTCACAAAATTGGGTGAAAAACCACTTATTCTTTACACAAACTCTTCGCAAGGATTAGTAGTTTTGTGGATAGGTTTCAAAGGGTTGTCTATTTTCATAGTGTTGTACACTCTATCGGCACTATTTTGGGGTTAGAGTTGAAGAAGGGTTTGGAAATAAAAGAGCAATTAATGTAATTTAGTGAAGGGTTGGGATGTCTGACAGATGTCTACTTTGGACATACAATTCAAGCAATTATTTGCTATTTGATGAACAAATGCTATATTATATGCGTTTATATACACTTTTATTGACAATTTTGAATTGCCTGTCTCATTATTAGACAATTAACACAAATTGATAATAAGTGTATTATTAATAACTAAATACTATCAGTATATAAAAGCACCTTGCATATATATCAATATAGATAAGAGTAAATATTGTTGCTAAAAATATAAAACATACCCTGGAGTCCGTTAGATTGAGTTTTTGTGCAAGGTAAGACACCTCTAAACTGCTTAAATAATGTGTTTCCACGAACTTATTCTCCAATTCCCTGATTTGAAATGAAGTGAAGGGTATTCTCGGTCCTCTGTTGATGGCCTTTCTTTTTTCAACACTGTTTGTGCGCTCTTTATATAAATCAAATCAAATCAGTAAATGAATGCAAATATTTTGATTTAGACTCACTTTTAACCTTGGGCGGTTTGTATCTTGTACATCTCAACCAATTATATATAGTCTTTTCGTTATCGACATTAAAACTATTGTCTTCTTCGACGGAATCAATGATTTGATTACCAGATTGTAATGAATTCAATGAATGTTTGGACAGATTTTCACAATTGATTGCATTCTTGTTGTTATCGAGTATTGAGTCGATAGTGAAAGTCGTTGAGTGCTTTGAAGTCGAGGCAGGCGTTGATGTTGTGATCACTTGTTTCTGAAAATACAATTTCTTTGGATTACATGTGCTTTGAATTTGACATGAGTTGACATTTGGCGGTAGAAGTGTGCGTATAAAAGGCTGATCTGAGCACTGGTAGCATTGGCTCGCAGTTTGATTGACAGCAGAATTTGAGACAAAATTCTGTGCGAAATATGGATTTGGCGTAAAGTTTGAGAACCGATTGTATTGTAAACCAAAGGAATTGATGTTATATTCCATCAGAATATTAGTCAAGAATTTAGTGATTCTTCAAACGATAAGCAAATCTTAAGTACAAGTGATATATGTTTGCAAACAAAACACTAATTGTTTTCAATACTCTATACAAAACTGTTTTTCAAGTGTTTCCGAGTAGTTGTCGAAAGCAAAGAGCAAATGAAATGATATTATTTGTCATCAAATTTAAAGCCCAGTCCCACAGCTCATTGGTTAGGCTTTATCTCCTGTACTCAAAGATCCTTCTCTATTACATCCCAACCCCTGTCCTCTAACTCATGTGTGTGCTTCCCTTCCCCATGCAGTTTGTGCACTGAATGATACTTTACCTGCACAGGCAGTCTAAAACGCACAGAAACCACACACACAATACATAGGTTTGAAAAGCTATCCACCCGTCCCTATCAGACATTCAAATCTTATGCAATGATAAGGATTGGAGAAAATGTTTCGATTTTTTTCATCCAATATCTAAATATGAGTTGAAAAAAGCAAAACTAAATGAAATTTGAGAAAACATTTATAAAACTCATTCATTATATCCTAATAAAAGTCTGTTCTCACGGATTGTTGGGTCTATATTTGACTCATCCCGATCTACCTGTGCTCTGCTGTCGGTGTAATTAGCCGTTAAGTCGACTTTACGCTCGACTTCAACAGTGATTTCTACTAATTCTGACACAAGTTTTCTATTATTATTGAAATACTTGTAAATTATTTTGCAATTGAAACACAATTTAATGCTTTATTGAGAGAAAAGTTGTTTAAAATTGAGAGAAAAATATACAAAAAGCTAAACAATTATTCAAATCATTGTTGACCTCAAGCACTGACTACTGGAAAGTCGCCTCTCTATTGAAGTCTATCTGCGATTGAAATTCAATACCCATTCAGTGATGAAATATGTTATCTTGGTGAAAACAAATGATTAATCACTTAATTAGTAATTCATTAAAAAATTTATTTATTTTTAGCGAAATATTTTTGAATACCTTTAACTGATATTACTTTTGCTTTCAAACAGTTTTGCCGATAATTTTCAAATATTTTCTTCAGTAGGCATACAAACCCTGGTATTCAATCATTTCATTACCATTTTTGAAAATCTTTTTGATTGCATAAGAGATTAGAGAATTTTTAAACAACAAAATAAATACATATTTTTCGCATATCATTGAAATTATATTACTTTTAAAAACAACACTAAAATTGCTTTCAATATATAAAAAGTCTTTTGTTTTGTGATTATTGTCTTTAATTGAAGACTATTTAAACAATTTATTATAAATGCGTTTAAATTAAAGATGAAATACAATTATTATGACCAGGGGTGTATTTGAACAAATTACATTGCTCAATTAAATATAAGTAGCTGTTTACATTATTCGCTTAGTAGGCATAGATTAAAAGCTAAGGCATAACCTTGAATACTCTTTGGACTAACTGCACACTTAACAACTCAATTTGTAATGATTTACAACCCTGGCCACTTCACTATTTATAATCAACTAATTGTGAGAACAATTGATTAAAGAAATTGTTTTGTGATTCAAAAGTCAAACCATAAAAACAGAGAGACATTAGTAAACCATTTCATTCTTTCAACTAATTTAATGTCATTTTTATTTCATTTCTTAATTTTATGATTAATTTTTCATAACATTTGTATCAAGAACAACTTAAAAGCAGTCTATCATTAATCAAACAATTTTGTGTCTCTCTCTCGGAAATCAGACAAATATTTCAATTGAATTAAAGGTTGGAAAAAATTATTCAATGAATTATTTGAGACTTTTTTAAAAAAAATAAAATTCAATTCATTTATACACCAATTGTTGACTAAAATTACTACAAATAGTTTCAATGCTTGGATTAGTTTTTATGCATTACCCCGGTACTTAATTCACTACAAAAATGTTATAACAAATAATGTATTGATGTATTAATTGCTTATTTTTTTTAATTTCATATTATTTCAGTTAAATATTTTATTTTTGCTGTTTCTCATAGTATAGTAAAAATTGAATGCATTTTTAGATACCATTTGTGATCAAAACAATTCAATAGCAGTGACACTAATATTTTTATTCGGATGGATAGGTAGAGTCTATGCATCGCTCTCTGGGTCCTCCTCTCCTTTTGGACACCACAGCATCCTGTGCTCAAACAATGATGAAAAACAGGGACAACATATCATTCAATTACGATAACATCGAAACAGTGGCGGAATTGAACTTAATTTCAATACTATTGGAAAATCTTTGAAACATTTTGTGTAAAAAAATAATTAAAGTATTTCTAAACAGATCTTAAAAACAAATAATTGAAACGATTTTCAAAACTTTTCTCAAAACTAAAACTAACTTTAAATCAAATTTCTGTCACTCTATCGGCGAAAAAACAGTTATACTTAAGGTTACGCCTCATATGTCTGTTCATCGACTGTCCCAACAAAAGTTCAGTCACATTGAGTCCCAACACAATTGAATTGGTTTAGTAAAGGGTCAATAATATAGGCATCTGAACGACTGATCAGCCAAACCATCTCCCGATCCAATAGGAAGTGTTGTTCCCATAAGTGAATGTTCGGCCAATTGTTTCAATTAATACATCCATTCATTAGTAGAGTATATAAAAGCAAATTGTTTTACAAAAAAAGTTTCAAATCATTAATAGTTTTATAGATTTTTCTCTCACTTCAGTAATAAAGTCATCAAAACTTGAAACTCATATACAAAATGCTAATCAAATATTCGATAGCCTGTGCTCTTATGAGTGTATTTATAATTTGTGATCAACTTTTCATTGCCAATGCTCGAGGAGTGTTAGAGAGAACAGTAGAGGCGGCCCCACCATCCCTGATGCCCCTGGGTATGTTTCTCTCTTACTTTTACACTGTTTACATATTTTGTACATTTCTTGCAAATAAAGCTATGTTTTAGTCATTTGTCTAATAAATGACTTCTGTTTTGAATACTTGAAAGTTTGGTCATTCAGTGAAAACACATATTAATATAGTTTGAGATTTTGTTTACAATAAAGCAAAACCAATGACTGCTTTGTATTACATAACAAATGGTCTAATAGTATAAGTGAACCAAAATATTCAATAAGATTACTCTAAAAGCTATTTTTGTATCAACACTTGAATACAATTTCTTTCTGAAAACACCTTTCCATCCATAATTACCCAGGGTCACACATAATCAGGGTCAGGGATTATTGAACTGATCCACAGATTTTTTGTTTTATTTAATTTTACATTGAATTTGGGAGAAAATAAGTCAATTATTTGAACCAATTGTCTAACTGTGCACTAAAACAGGAAAATATGGTTTGAATTGGTTATGAATTTATGATTAGATTCTTATCTGATAACAGAATAATAGGAAAAGTATTGAATTGTTTTTCATAATTGAGTTTTATATCAATCACTTTGAATGTAAAGCCGGAATGTTCTCCAACGGCAACACTGGTAAGAGTCCATTAGTGGCCGCCACCTATTACTTCAACCCCAGTTCCTCATCAGTGACCGCCAGCAGGCCGGGCGGTGTGTATATTGAAGACAACAACCCATCCAATGTCAACAGTGCTAACAATAATGAAATAATAGACGAGAATATATGCACAGCACCGGATAGTCGCAAAGGCACCTGTTATGATGCATCCGAGTGTGTCCGCAGAGGGGGTATGCCTATGGGTAGATGTGATGCACATTCAAGTAATGCTAAAACTTCTGGCGCTGTGTGCTGTCTATTTGACGTGAGCTGCGGCGAAACGGTGGCCGAGAAGTATGTCTACTTCCGAAATCCCGGTTTTCCCGAAGCGTACGACAGGTCACGCATTTGTCGGACAAAGATCGGCAAAATCTCGGCAAACATTTGCCAATTAAGGCTTGACTTCAGGACCTTTGACATCGGGAGGCCATTGGAGGGCAACTGTTCACAGGATATCTTCACCATTTCCGGCCAAAACGAGAATCATATCGTACCCAAGATCTGTGGCCTCAATAATGGACAGCACTGTTAGTATAGAGAAACCAATTTAGCATTTGTTTTAAGAAATTATTATTTAAAGCAATAATTAGTTTATATTTTAAAGTCATTATTGAATATAATTATCAGTCGTTTAAGAGTTTAAATCCAATCATAGACTATATCGGTGTCGACGAGTCAGGAGTGGTTAGTCTGCATATAATGATGTTGGGCTCATACCGACGCCGTTTTGATGTACTCATCACTCAAATCCCCTGTCAATCAGAGAGCGCAGGTATGTATGCGATCGTGAGAATCGCTTTTTATTATCTCATTTCACAATCAATTAAACGTTTGAATCAGTAATTGACGGATCAATTGTCTAATGTCTTACTACAGCACCGCCTCATTGTCTACAGTACTATACGGGCACTCATGGAGTGATCAAGAGTTTTAACTACGACTACGACGAGGATGAGTTGACCACTGATAGGAACGAGGGATACCCTAATGACGTGGATTATATGATGTGCATCAGAAAAGAGCCCGGATTTTGTTCAATCACTTATGAACTGTCCAGCGATGCCGACGGAACGCTTCCCTTCGCTATCGGTTCAGGCGCTGAACAGATCACTGGCTTCTCAGCCCAATGGCCAGTAGTGGCCGAATGTAGGGATGACTTCATTGTCATCGGAGGCATGAGATTGTGTTCAGGCGTTGGAAAACTCAGTTCAGAAAACGGTGACGATTCAGACAATGGACTCTTAAGACTCACTAATAGACAGGAAAGTGCTTTTGGAAACATCAGTTCAGTGCACCGGACGGTGATGACTGACGCCACTCCCGGACCCTTTCAGATAAGGTTTGTTTCAAACAATGCGAAAAACGCCAGGGGTTTTCACATCGGGTACCGACAAAACCCCTGCAAATGAACATTGATTTTGAATGAATTGACACTTAATTTGAAAATCAATTCAATTATAAAATGTTTAATAATTTTTTAAACTTTTAATTGATTTTAATTTTATTTATTATTACTTCAAATGTAAAACAATTTATTAATAAAACAAATAATTAATTGAATTTTTATTTTACATTTGGTGTCGAAAATATATATTATATTCACCGGAAGTGAGACTTAAAATCAAAACTTATATAAAGTTATAAAAGTTATGCAAAACTTCCAAACATTTAATAACTTTTCCACAAATTATTGAAAATATTGTTTGAAATAAGTGTTAAATTGTTTTGTTATCAATTGTTTCTGAATATTTGGTTTTGATTTAACCCAACAATTCATAATTATATCAATATCTCGTGAATTCATTACTTAATTCAGAGATTTTGCAAATTTTCAAATCATTTCGAGTTTTACTTCATTTCAGTATAGTTTGAAAAATGAAAATATTTAAAGAATTGGTTGTTTTAGTTATCATTGGATTTGTTTCAACAAAATATGATTCAAATTACAATTCAAAGAGTAATTTTCAGGATCAGAAACCTCAGAAACCTCCAACCTATGTGTGCAAAGACATGGATGGTCTTATAGAAGTGGAAAACAAAATAATCGATTGTATGGTTGAAAAATGGAAACCACTTCCACCACCCGGTCCTCCAAAGAATGATAGACACTGTTGCTTTTACATGGACAAGGATTGTCTGTTCAATAAATTGGTTAATAATCTCTAATTTTCTTAACTTTACTTAAAATATAAAAAACTTTTCAATAGACGAGAGAGAAGTGTGAAATTCTGAAAGGCTTTGATCAGATGTTTGAAGACAGGGTTAAACTACTTGAGACCGACTGTGCATCTATTGGTGTCACTCTTACTATTGAGTTCTGCAATGGTTTGGCATCAAATAAGATCTCAGACGAGTTGTGTCACAGTTATATGTGTAATAGTAAAGGTGCAAACATTACCACATCTGCTGTTGGAGTGAATACCGGATCTACTGTCGCAGTCAATACCATATCTGCTGTTGGAGTAAATACCGGATCTACTGTCGCAGTCAATACCATACCATCTGATCCCGTCAAGGAGTCAAACAGCGCTTGTCTTCAAAGCTCTGTCAACTGTTTGTCTTATTTAATGCTTTTCATTGTTATTGAGATTTTTTATTTGTATTAATATTCAAATGAAACCAAAATTGTTATTAAAATTCTGTTCTGACTTAAGATTCTTCCACTTCTTTGGATCACTTATAGATACCATTCCTATATTGAGTGCTTCGCTTAAAGACTGTGCGCGTGCTATAAGAAAACCTCAAAAGTCTTGTAAAAATTCATTTCTCATTGAATCACGAGATTATAGTTTGAATTGAATTAACGTTTGTTTTAAACATTCCTTTGAATACTGTTTGAGAAAAGAGTTGTAAAAAAATGATTGTTTTTATCATTTTGTTGTCATTTCTTAATCTTTATGCCTTTGAAAACATTAATCCGGAGGAACAGCTCTGCGCTGACCTTACCATCGATGCAGCGGTCGCTGCCGACGACGGAAACAGTTATGTATTCAAAGGCGAGTCGTATTGGACTCTCAATGGAAAAGAAGGCGTTAAACCAGAGCCTGGGAATTGGATAACAGATCGATGGCCAGGACTTCCCACTCCTATTGACGCCGCGTTCACCATCGATGAAGAGAAGTACAGGATTTCAACAGTTTTTATAAAAGTAAGCAAATTATTGATTCGTTTGTAAACCAATTGATAATAAAAACCCATTGAAAGGGAAACCAATGGTTTCTCTATAAAGAGAGTAAACAGTTAGTCAACGGCACAACAGAGGACTGGTCTTACTTTCCGAAGGGGCAGATAATGGCAGCATTTGATTTCGTGAACGCATCGCTGGCCCGGAAGGACTACTTTATCTTCTTCTTGTATAACCAGGATGAATTCTCTTTGTATAGCATTCAAAGCATTCAAAATCCAAAACACATTGCGAACAACAAGGCCTACAGAATCGGACTTTTCATGTACTTTATACTCCTTCCTGAGGCCAAGATACCTCCGCGCCAGATAACAATCAAAGACTATATGAATGTGACGGCAGTTATCTCTACTAAAGAGGATCTGATCTTTTTTGGGGCTAAAACATTATGCAAATCAAACAACAGTGATCCCGACCATAGGGTATGATATCCTTTCCTCAATTGGCATTCATTTCCACTTTTCATTTCCAGTGTCCCAAAATCAATGGCTCGGAACTCGAGTCCTTCTATAGTTGTCCGCGAGAGTTAAGACCGACAACAATAGCCATTATAACCACAACACCACTGATACCAACAGCAAACGAGAGGACAGAACTGACGGAAGGGATCACTGCTTCGGGAGGTATATCACAGAGCGGTCCGACGGCCTTTGGACTCAACCCTGGACTTTCGCCAACCGATGAAAGCAAATCCAGTGATAAAACCTTTATATTTGTATTGATTGCCATTATTTGTATGATTTGTGTCATCGCTTTTGCGGTCATTTTCTTTGCTTTTCGTAAACACAAAAAGGAGTCAACAGTTAAGAGAAGTGATTCCAAGAGCTCTTCAGATAAACCTATAGATAAACCAAAACACAAGTCAGTGAAGAGAACCGATAGCATGGAGTCCATCGGCACAGCACTTAAAAGGGGCAGATCTTCACTAATAGATGAAGACTCTCAGCAACCGGAGTCCTACGAAGCCAACCAACTCTATGCCGAAAGTAAGGACAAACCCATCAAAAAAAGAGATGCAGTGCTCACCGATAGTGAAGTGACTTTAGGCCAGACTTTGAAGAAATCAAACAATCCTTTAAGTGATAAGAGTCCACAAGTGGACAGTAATGCCGAAGAAGGGGACGATTTGATACAAAGGATGAAATCTAAAGACTATTTTTAATAATTTAATCCCATTTCAGATAATCTTATGTTTTGTTTGTTTAATCCAAATCTCATTTCAATTGTTATTATATTTATATTAAAAGCAATAAAACATTTCAAACAAAAACATCGTTTAATAGACTTTGATATCTGAAGACATGGATTGGTATGAAAGCACAGGTAAGACATCGATGACCGCACAGCACAGGCAGGACATCGATGGCCGGACAGCACAGCGAAGAGTTGATTCACTTATTGAGTGTTATTTAAGTTATTGTGGTTTTGGTTGTGCTCTCTATTAGTGATCCGATTGAGTGCCAAATCAGTCCACTTTAGCTCAAGATCTTTGAGCGTTTCGTTAGGGTTTCCGTTGTCGGGCTCGGGATCGGGTAATTGCATGACCGGAACCGCTATCTCTTCGTTCGGCAAACTCTTGATGTCTTCCTTCCACTGCTTGTCCACCAAAAGGATAAGTCGTCCCTCTCTTTGCAGCTGACTGTCCATTGGGTGCTAAATGTGAGTACAATTACCGTTAAATCAATTGCTGTCTTAAATGTCAATCAATTGATACCTGTTTTGTGATTCAAACAAATCTAAACTCAAATCCAAAACTGATTTTAAGTTTTGTTTACTTTTTGTGTGAAAAGAGTGACTGAAAAGTGGTTTTGTGTTAACCATTGCTGACATCTGTTTGCCATTCAATGCCTTCAAACCCAAAGTAACGGCAAATATATTAATGTATAAAAAGTTACCAAAAGTTAAGTCAAAAGTGTTTTAAAATCAGTTTTAATTCAATTGAAATTTATTTTGCATTTTATGTGTATTTAAATGATTTTTATTGAAAACAAAACAATTGATTGTTTGTTAAGAAGGACTGGAATTGAAGTTTTTTGGTCAAACACTCAGATTCCTGAATCCCCGGGTCATCCGATTTTGTGGTCAACGACTTCTTGAGTCTATAGTTTAGGAAATAGTCTAATCATTGGTTATTTTATTTTCAATTTAACTGCTTTTGTGACGAAAAAACACTTTTATCTTATCTTTTAATCAAAATTCTTGTCAATTGACTACAAATGACAACAAAATATTGAATTTTCAAAACAAAGTTCATTTAAATTTGATATGAGTTTAGAAATACTATAAATATTTATAATCTGTTTTCAAATTTTCCTGAATATCAGCAAAAATATTGAACTTTTTGATTGAAGTTTTAATTATTAGCAGTTTTTCAGTCATATCTTAAATGATATTCAACACAAGACTTGTGTTCAAACTGAGACTCAGTTCAGTTACCAATATCTGGGAAACTATTAATTGATTATAAGATTTCAATATGTTTTCAATTTTATCAGTTTATGATTATTTGTTTGACAATTTCGGTTCAATTGTATTGTTTTTGCTGTTTATTAGTCTAATTAAACACATCTATAATAACAGCAAATCAAGAAGCCATTTACCTCCGGGCCCCACAGGATTGCCAGTTGTGGGCTACTTACCTTACCTTGGCAAAGAGCCACACAAGGACATTGCTAAGTTGAGTGTGAAATATGGAAACGTTTTTACGTAAGTCTCTACAAATGTTAACTCAATTTCAATGAAAGTCTGAAAACATTTTCACATTTAATTCAAGACTACAATTGGGAATACATAATGTGGTTATACTTAACGATTGGGAAGCAGTGAAGGATGCCTTCCATAAGGACCAGTTCTTAGGCCGACCCAGGGATAGTCCCTTCTCTTTCAGGGGAAAAAGTTAGTATTGTTTAATCATTGATTCATTTCAATCAATTAAACACTATTTCAATAAAGGCTTTAGTGATGAAAGCGGCTCTGTATGGCGAGAGCACCGGAGGTTTGCTCTTCACCTTCTTAGAGATCTTGGATTTGGGAAGGGAAGAATGGAGGACAGGATCATTGAAGAGATAGGATATCTAACAAATGAGATTGATAAGACAAGTGGACAGCCGTTTAATGCACACACATTACTCGTCTCGAGTGTATCCAACAATATCTCACATCTGGTGTTTGGCCATAGATTTGATTTCACGGATCCGAAGATGAGTTTATTTGACAAAGTGCTGGACGCGGCGTCCTCTCGCTTCTCACAGATAGGAATGTTAGCGCTCGCCCCGGTCTGGTTCTCCCGGATAATCCTAAAAGTGGGCGCTTTAGGCAAGAAAAAGGCCTTTCAAACCATTTTCAGTATTTTTGAGTAAGAATTCGCAAAACATTTGTTATAAATATTGAAATATATTTCAATTAAACCCAAAAACAGAAATGAAATATCAAATCATAAGAAGTCTTTCAAAAGCAATAATATTCGCGATTATATTGACGGCTATTTGGAGGAAATGGAGGTCAGGAAGAAGAAGGACCCGAACACTTCATTCAATGGTCAGTTAACAACACTTATAAACTAAATTAAAAGTTTCAAATTTGTTAACAGACGGCAAACTACTGGCCAACTGTAGATCATTCTTTGGCGCCGGCAGTGTAACGGTGCGGACGGCCACTGAATGGGCACTAATCTTATCGGTGGTATATCCGGAGCACCAGAAGAGAATGCAAGCAGAAATTGATAGTGTGATCGGCAAAGAGAGGACTCCTGCCTGGGCTGATAGGACATACCTGCCATTCACTCAGGCATTCATTTGTGAAATGTTTAGATTCAAAACTATAGTGCCTTTAAATCTGATGAGAAGGTAATCAATGAATGAAAACATTAAAATCAATTGATTTTTGTTATAATTAAACATTAATTTAACAAAAATATCATTTAAACCAACAGTTCATTAGAGGACTCATCGATTTTAGGTCATTTCATACCTAAAAACACCCGTATTTTAGCCAATCTATGGGCTGTGCATAACGACCCCAAGTTATGGGATAATCCAGATATGTTTGATCCAAACCGCTTCCTCTCAGACGATGGCAAAGAAGTGGTCAAAATTGAGGCTTTGATACCGTTCTCTATGGGTATGTGTTATCTAATACTGATTACACTTTTGTCTCATTGAGTGTCAGTTTAAGACTTTGTATCTGAAGTTTAAATATCAAATGTATTTGACTTTGAATTTACGTAATACTGAACTAAACATTGATATTTAAAATGAAATTAGGAAAGAGGTCCTGTGTTGGCGAGACGTTAGCCCGGGTGGAAGTGTTCTTGTTTTTGACATCACTTCTACAAAGATATACAATCAGTGGAGCCGATGATAAAGTGTTAACCCTTGAAGACCGGTTTGGGCTAACACTTCAACCCAAGGACACACTTTGGCTAAAATTAGATAAACGTATCAATTGATAGACAGATGAATGAAAAAATATTCTGGATATATATTTGATGGCGTATTCATGTAAAACTGATTTTCAATTCAACTTCAGTTTAATTCACATTAAATTCAAAGAAGAGTTTAAAAAACGACAAACAATTTATAATTGATATGAAATTGTGATTATTTTTAAATTTAATGATTAATCAAATTGTCTTTCAATTGAATGCTTAATTGAAAAAAAAATAATAATGAAATCATTTAAACGTGTTTTCAATTCATTACTAATTTTTAGTTTATTTTTATACATTGAATAAAAACTTGTATTGAATTGAATTGAAAGCATTTTATTCAGTGATAAAATTGGAGTTCAATTCAAATATTGATTCAATTATTAATGCAATAAATGTTTCTTTGAATACAAAATTGATATTCAATTCAAAATATATTGTAATTTTAGACAAATATTTATTAATCAAATGTGGGAAGAAATAGTTAATAGGGTGAGACATAACCCGGGTAGCCATAGTCACCAAGAATATGACATTTCCCATCACTCTTACAAATATTCAGGTATAATGAGTGGAATGGATGACAAGGTGTTAGCCCTCAAACGTGTCACCAATCGTGTGAACTATCTCTGAAGATAGATGTGAACTAATATTAAAACTTTACCCAAGGATACCCAATGCCCCTGAACTCATCAAGTACAGAATCTGTACAGCAGACACATCTAGAATATATATTTTATGGTATTTTTACTGCAAATTAATTAATACTTTAAAAAGTGTTTTGAATTTAAATTAACTTTTTTTTATGTTTCATTCATTTGTGTTAAATAATAATGAATTGAAAACCAATTGATATTAAATTCAAATTATTTTTTAAATTTTGATAAAAAAATTTTAATCCTTTGCCAAAAGACTTGAAAGACTTAATGGACTTTTAATTAATTAATCCAATAATTAGAGCACTTATAGTGACAATCCAATCAATGATTAATTCAATTAGGGTTTGAGTCACTGATTCAGTGATTGAATGATAAAATTCAAGGATTTTCACATTACGTCTGAAATATTTTTAACAAATCTGTTATCTTTTCAAATCATAACTATTTTCAGTCATTATTGGCATAATTTATACACAATTTCATTGAAATATCAAAAAAAAAATTCAAAAGCGTATGAATACTGTATTATATACTCAACATTGATAACAGTATTTGTTATTTGAGTTCTCAATCGATATAACAATAAGTAATCTTATATTTAGTTTAATAACAAGTTTTCCCAGAATTTTATATATAAGTGAAAATATATATTATATTATACACAAAATATTTGTAACATTTTATATAATTATATTTTTATTCATTATCTTGAGATTAAATCTAATCAATTATACACAGATATAAAAGAGACTTATTTTTTCATTCAGGGTCTCAAACATCTAGGATTACAATAAGTTGTTTCTCTGAATTGACGTAATTATGAATAATTGTTACAAAATTATAATTCAGTTAAAGAAAAGACAATTTATTTCTCAATAATCATGAGAATTGAAAATTTAATGCAAATATTTATTTGATTTAAATTTATTGACTCTTTTTTCATGAATAGTGTTTTGTCTTCAAAAATAAATTTTCATTTAAAATCTATTTTCAACTCTAATGTCAACACAATATTTGACGTAAAATCAAAAATAATGAAAAAGTTTTTAATCACAAAAACTGAGTCTAAAAATGATTTAATTTTTCTATTATTAACAAAATATAATCTAATATTTACTCTTTAATACATTTCAAACATCAGATTAAGTCTAAAATTAGTAAAATATTTGAGACAATACCTAATAGTTTTCACAACAAAGGTGTCTGACTTTGGACTACAGAATAATATTCATTGAATTTCAATACAATTATACACTTTTGCATTCAATTACGTAAATCTCTTTGTATTTAATTATTGAGTTGTGTTTGAATTGAAAATAATTACAAATTCAATAAAAAGTGTTTAAATATTATGTATTTCTTAATCCCCTTTGAGATATCCTTTCATCCATTGTATGTCATAAGCCTTTATAGATTGTGAAATAACCAGAATCATTTGAAACATGCAATTAAATACAATTTTTTGCTTTGAATCAAAAGAGATGCTCTGCCGGTGAGAAGTTGGCCCCGGATTGAAGTCCTCTTATATTTGACATCACTTCCACAATAATATACAATAAGTAATCCCAACGATAAAGTATTAACCCTTAAAGACAGGCTTGGGCTGACACTTCAACCCAAGGACACACATTGACACAAATTAGATAAACGTCTCTGAACTTCTCAAATAGAAACTCATCCAGATTATTCTTTACGACAGGTTTGATATGAATGAACTCATTTTCAAAATGAAATTCACATCCAATCTATTATTTCTTCAATTATTTGTTCACTTATTGTATAAACAAATCAAATAAAAGCTATTTTTGTCTCAATGACAGCCAAATAGAGACTTTAATTACTACTTCTTATATGAAAAGTAATTAAAGCTTTCAATCAATTAATTGTTTTAATCCAAGGTTTGCTATAAATTTATATCATTATTGAAATTCAAGTAATTTATCAGAAATAGTGATATTTTTTGTTTTACTGAACAAACACTGTATTATAAAATCAATTTCTTGTGTAAAGAATTGATATCTAATTGAATCAATGAACTGTATGCCTGTGCCGGTGAGCTACCTGTGCCAGTGTTTATTTGCAATAACAAAATGTGACTTTTCTATTGACTTACTCTACAAATATTTGGTTCCCCTGAAAGTTACTTATGAAATGTTTTTTAATTATATTTGTTATAGATTTACACGAAATAAGGGATTTTTTATTTGATTTTTTCTCGAAAAACATTTGTCACAAAAGTATATCATTTCTTAAGACTTTATCTTTGATTTTCACTAATGATTGTCTTATTTCTGAATCAAATGTTCAAATAATAAGAAGAGTTTGTTTGTATTGAAACTTAAGGCAAATATCGATATTTTTATTGTGTTTTATATACTATTATATGATTTATGAAACGTAAAGCCGTAAGACTTCACTCAATATTTGGTGAATTGAATTCAATCCTCAATGTAATGACAAAAACAGTTATTAATTATCAAAATTTGATGAAATCTTGTGAATCATTACAAATACGTCAATGATTTTCAATAATTAATGAATTAAAACAAAGCCTTCAAAACATGTATTGAATTATTTGCGTAATGAATAGCGAATAATCAAATGAACAATTGAAAATCAATCAAACCCACCAAGGTTATTAATTAATTTCTGATCTACATCTTTGCATTCACTCATGGATAACCAAGGCCAGTTAGCATAGGGGTGTGGACAGTGTCTGAAATTTTATGTTTAATTATAATTTGGCTTTTAATCATAAAAAAAACTCAATTTAATGAAAAAATAAAAATATTTGTGTAATTTTATGCATAATTTAAAGCAGTTGTGAATATTCTCACCCTTTTTGACGGTAAGTAAAAGCAAATTTCAATTCAATGATTGCATATAACTGTAAATATTTCGTTGAATTTTTAGATAATTTATAAGTTTTTCTTAAATTAAATTTAGTCTCAAAAGCATAAATCAATTTCAATATATTTTTTATTAAATATATTTTTTGATTAATTGAAAACCATTTGTAAAAGAAATTCAAATGAAGTTTCACTGAAATGCAAATAATTTGATATAAAATAATGAACTTTTGATTTGAAAATCAATTTTTATTTAAATGAAAACTAAAATCTATTTCATTCAATGAGTTTTGAAATGTTTGCCTAAAACACACTTTAATTTAAACTAAATTGTGTTTAACAACGACCAACTGTCCTAAAGTGCTCTGTACTTAATGTTTGTTAATAATATAACACAAAAAAACAATTGAAATAAAATTGAAAATTATTTGAAACAATCAAAAGTGGATTAAAATCTCTAAATGTTTGAGAAAGTAATAAAAAGTTTATTTATAACTCAAGAGATATTAATCTCTTGTTTAATAACGTGAGTAGACTTTCAGTGAAATTACATTTTTCAGACATACTGTAAGTCTCAGTGAATTGAATACAACTTTTGATAAATTGTTTATGAAATCAAATGAAAGGCACAAAAAATATATAAAAAAAATTAAATAATTATTTTTGTCAAACATTGACACAAAATGTGTGGAAAATGTGACAAATAATAAAAGTTGTCATTAATTAAAACTCAATTAACTGTCACTCAAAGGAAGTTTTGGTTCATTTGATTGTAAAAACAATTTTATGAATTTCATTGACTCTTAGAGTCAATAAAATCACTAAATATTTACAAAAATCATACCAAAAAAACTTACACTTTATTCAGCAATGAATTAATTGATTGAGTTTTTAAGCAATTCATAAAATAAATCATTTTTTTAACAAAAAAAACATTAAACTCAAACATTAGAGTCAAAACCCATTCAGTCATTCATTTCATTGAGTCTTATAATAGGAGAGAGAAAAAAACATAAAAATTTATTTTAATTAATGTTTTTCTTGTGTCTAATCCTTGAATTGAAAACCAATCCCTCATTTCATTAGTGGTTTATGTTTTCATTTATTTATTCGCATAATTTTGTTCGTCATCTCAACTCTAAGCCACTTCTGCATCCTTTCCTCCTACCAGTGCTAACTGACTCATACCAGTGATGCTGTGCTGTAATTGGATTGCAAATGCAATACTACTTGCAATAGGTCTTACATCCGTGAGGTTTCAGTCTTCAGTCTCTCACTTAGTATTTCTGAGAAAAAAAAACTTTTGCAATAGTATTGTAAAAGTGAAGACATTTTCACTTCTTATGTCAATTAACTGTTGATTTACACAACTCTTAAACAGACTTTTATTGACTTTGAATACAATAAGCGTTCAATTCTTACATTAAATTTATTTTTACATTAAATTAAGTCTTTTTTTTTTGTTGTGAACACAAAATCCTCTTATATTTTACACCAGTGCTCAACAAATGCAGAGTTCTTTCACTCTTTACTTAACTAATGAGATAATTGCGACGAAGAGTTGTAGTCAAAGAGCAATATATTAATAATAACATGATTTCAAGTCACGGGACAGTCGTTTGTCAGATGAAAACCAATGTAAACGTATTGTCGTTTGTGTGTGATTTGGATTTAAAACTACAATTCATTAGTAAATAAATTAAATCATTGTTTAGTTAAGTGCTCTTCAACTCAACTACTGTTCAATAATTTAATTGATTTTAAGGTAAACACTGTTTTTAAATCATTTTAAACATTGATATTCTCTTATTTGTATTGAATTTCATGTTTGAATACACATTGAAATTTCAAATCAAAAAAATTTCAGAATTTATTAATAAAATAAAAAAAAATTATTTCAAAAACTCTTATATTAATTGAATATTTGATTCAAATTTCAAATAATAACAAGATATCCATAAAAACCAATAAAAATCTAAAGAATTTATGATTTCATTGTTTTTATAGATATTTTCATTAATAATGAAATTCTCTATAAAATTGTTGTAATAATAGTGAAAAATCCGGAATTCAGTGGAAATGTGATAAATATTTGCAACAAATGTTTGATTTCATAATTGAATTGATTCTCATATCTATAGTCTCATGACTATACTATAGTCTCTATACTAATAAGTAATTAAATAAAAATTATTACTTAAATAATAATTAAATAAAATATTCCATATAAAAATTGAATTCATTTCTGAGACGTCTGAGAGTATGACAGTGGGATCGGTGACATCAGAGCACCGCTATTACGCACGGCTGCTGTCGTCATGCGATAGAGCGCTGGCATTAGGGAAAGGACATCATTGTTAGCGATTGTTGTCTAACTTATTGATCAAATTGAATGGTAAACAACACTACGACTACTCTTTAAATACCGTTTTCTCAGTATTGATGTCTCAAAGGAATTAATGTTTATATAATTTTAGAAATTAATTCAAAGCCAGGAATAGTTAGTCAACACAACAGTGACACAACATTTTAGACAACTATTTGTACAGATTTTCTCATATTTTTGAACTCTTTATTTGAATGGTCTCTGAAAAGCATATAACATTTGATTTGTGGAGAGAATACCTAAATATAGTGATTATATTGTGTTTTATTACCCAAACTATACTGAAGTACAGTAGTGTTGAATCACTGACGCCAACAACTGTTTCAGTTCCTATTCAATCATTAATATAATATTTCTCCTGAAAAATATAATACATTTTGAGTGCACTGGTAATCATATCCTCCAAAACTCATCACAATATTAAATGAATTTAATATCAATGGTTGAAATGCTTTCACAATATTTTTCAATTATTTTTGTTTTAAGCATCAAATTATGTAAAAATATATATGAATTTGAAATCCAATTTCAAAATTAAGTAATCATTTCAATGAATATTTTATTTCATGTTTATGAGCACTAACTGATCCGGGTCTCATGGTTCTTGAGTTTCAAAACTTTTTTCCCATCACTTATCAAAGGCTTATCAATGGTTTCAAAATATATACCTCTCTTTGGAGTTCGTGTTTTCAATCCAGTTATAAGTAATGATGTTTTTATCACAATTTAAACCAATTTAAGACTAAACCCAATGCTTTTCATACATTACTGGCTTTGACTGGATTTAGGCAACACTTATACTCATTTGCAAAACATTAAGTAATTTTTGTTGAACTCTGAAAATATATACCATTTTTGTTGATAGTAATAACAAATCTGAGATTTGTATCAAAACATTGAATAAAGCCTTCAATGGATTGCAAGAATAGATGTGTTCTTTGAGTTCAATATTATTTTCTTAAAGACACACTAAATATGTGAATATTTTTCATTAAAATCATTGCATTTAATATTAAAATCAGTTTTTGATTGAGTCTGAACTCAAGTTATGAATAAATATTCCAAAAATATTTACTCATTTTTTTTGTCAAACTATCTTCAGTACAATCTCGACATTAATGTATTCATAAATTTGAAATTTAATGTTTAAAAAAAACCACTCAATCAGGGAATACCTCAAAATCTAATTCACTGAATATTTTCCTTCCTTTTGATTCATTGCTCTCTTTTAGTCCTTACTGATGATCAGGGCGGGAGAGAGAGAGAGAGAGAGAGAGAGAGAGAGAGAGAGAGAGAGAG
>JAQGAT010000497.1:0-29854 GCA_034687845.1 Pantelozetes paolii | reverse complement strand
GAGGTTCTCTCAATAGCTATTGGGACGCCTAAAATGGGTTTAAGATACAAGTTATGAGAGTTTAAGTTATGAGAGATGTCATAATGCTATTGGTATAGGAGTGAATCGGGACCTACACATTGGGTTCAAGATATAAGAGAATTCAAGTTACGAGGATTTAAGATACGAGATTTAACAGTAACAACACTTTTTGGTTTTCAATATACTGTACAGTATTATTGTTTATTTAATATTCAATTGAATTTAGATTATATTCTGGGTCAGAATATTTTGCAGAAATAAAATAATTTTAAATTCAACTCTCGATTGTCTATGAATTGAATATTTGATTATATTTTACAAATATTTCGTCCGTTTCTCTCAAAATTGCATCGATTTTTACAAAAATAATTCAAATTTTAGCTCAAATTTCATGACATTATCGCTATTTTATGCAAAACTTTTAACAATTATATTATCTATTAATGAGATAATCATTTGCTTAACAGACGAACCGCGAGTGAGTCTTGTGATGACAACTAACCATAAGAACAATATAGTCGCTGAAGGAAACGAAGTTTTGATGGATTGTAAAACAAAGGCTAATCCGTTGCCAATCGATTACAATTGGTTTTATGAGCAAAGACTCATAAAATCCGATTCCCTTCAAGGTATGGCAAGTATGAGAGAGAAGACTAAGTTTTCACAACTTTTTATGAGATTTTATAGGAATTGTTGAAAAAAGAAATTTTTTTAAGAAATATTTGAAAATTTAATAATAAATCTGAAAATTATTTTTTGTTTTCAAAACGATTTAAAAAGCATTTAATGTATATAAAAATCAATAGAAATGTTATATAAAGTAAAAAATGATAAATGATTTGATTGCGAGTATGTATTGATTGAATGTATTGATTGAATGTATTGATTGATTCAATCAATTCATTTCAAACTTATGTTCAGTTATACAGCAATCATATGAACTGTTATACAAAAACTGTTGTCATTGTATGAAATGATTTTGTTTTAAATGTTCAGTTAATTTATAAGTTATTTTATTTTCTCCTAAATTCAGGTATATTTTTGAATAACTCTACTCTAATAATAAAGAGTGTGAACCGAAAACACAACGGAAAGTACTATTGTTTGGCCAGTAATACAGTCGGACGCGGAAAGAGTAATGATCTCACACTTACTGTCGACTGTAAGTGATATCTGATATTAAATTAATATAATTTCATATTTTCATTGATATTTTGATTCATTGAATGAATATTCAGAAATATTAATCATTTATTCTTTGTATCTATTCTTGAGTTGAGTTTATATTCAATACAAGAATTATATTAAATATTTTTTGCCTCTCATGTGAACGACAGCTATAAATATGAAAGAAATGAAATTTTTATCCATTCCCACGATCTCTGTATTAAGTCTTTAACATTAGATTTTTTCATCCAAACCTGTATTCAATACAAAACTAACCAAAAGAGTAATTGATTTATCTTTTAATGCATTTTTGAGAACAAAAGTTTGAGAAACAAAAATATGAAATCATTTTCTGTAATAGAAATGAATTATCAATAAAATAGTTATTGAATTCACTTTAAGTCTGAACTAAATATACATACCTTTCCTCTCATTGGATGCTTTAACTGAAATTGTTTGACTCACTTTCGGTGTAAGCAAAACATTTCACGAAATAATTGTAATTAATATTAAACTCAATTCAAACATAATTTTGTTTATATTTATTAACAATTTATTCAACGGTTTGTTCTCAAAAGAGATATTATGACTGATATATGAATTAATGGTTTGTTTTATAAGTTATTTATGAGTTTTGTTTCATTCAAACAATAAAAACGAGAATTTTATGAAATATTAATTAAAATATGTTTTCATTTAATCCGTAAAACAATTATCAGATTTATATCTCTTATGAAATCAATCACTTAATTATAGACATTGTTATTAAATTCAATGTCAATAATAATTTAATGTTTGAACAGATGCACCGGTATGTAAATCAGGCCAGAAAATAGTTTATGGCATAGGTTTGGGCGAAACTGCGAAAGTTTTATGTGATATCGACGCCCGTCCGCCACAAGTCTTCTTCCACTGGACTTTCAACGATACCTATAACCCAAACCTACAGTTCATTAGTGAAGGTCTTCGCAGTTCTCTATCATATACTCCTAAAACAAGAGACGACTTCGGGGTTGTCTCGTGTTGGGGTAAGAATGTGGTCGGCAATCAACAGGTGCCTTGTCTTTACACCCTTATTCCCGCCGGTATTTCAACTATATTTACACACATTTGCCAAAACTTTTATTAATTTTTATAATATTTGTTGTAATTTAACAAAAATGATAGGAAAACCGGAAACAGTACTCAAGTGTGAGACGTCTAATATCGGTGAGAAGTGTTGACAAGTCTTTCAATATATTAATTGAAAAAATAGTTTTCACTGAAATAATTGAAAAACAAATGACATTTACTTTAGGTTTCACTTCGCTCTCAATCAACTGTCTTCCCGGTTATGACGGAGGACTCCAACAGAGTTTTAGTTTAGAGGTTTATGAGGCAAAGGACGTCAAACTAGTGCTCAACTTAACCAACAGTAGAGTCTCTGCTTTTGATTTGAGTTCATTACAACCCAACACTCATTATAATATCAAAGTATATGCAATCAATGTTAAGGGCAAAAGTGAACCTGTCTCATTATCCATAAAAACAAACATATCTCCCGTTCCTTCTGAAGGTTTGATTTGTTCAGATTTGAGTGAAATTAAATTTAATAAACAGTTGAATAGTTTTTTCATATGATTTGCAGAAACCATTGAATCAGAGGAGGAATGGAATGATTTGATCCAAAATCTTGTGATAATTGCAGTTATTTTAGTGATAATAGCAATCCTTATTGTCTTGATTTGCAAGACGTTACGCAAATTTCAACAAAAAATGTCTGAAGAATGTGATGAAGAGGTCAACTCTGATGACAAATCAGATGATATGCAAGAATATGAAGATAACATGAGTGACCACAAGAACTATCAAAACCAAAACGGAATTCTACCTCAAGAGTACAATCAGACAAATGTGATGTCAGCCTCAAGTGAGTTGTTTTGACCCCTTTTGTCCCCTTTTATACAATTTAATAATATTTTATAAAATCTTTTATCAGATTATATGAACGACAGAACAAACGAAAACAGGAATTACTATGAGGTCTACGAAATTGAATTACAAGAAGATTGTGATCAAAATTATATCGATTTTAATAATCAAACAAATATTACATACCGTTTGACTGACGACTTAAACCAATGGTCACCTCATGTAATGAAACACTGAATTAAAATGATTTTATTTGTGCTTAAAATCTAAATACTTTGTGAATAGGTTTCATCAAAACCAAATCAATTGGAAATGTATTTTCCGACAGAATCTCTTCAAAGGCATAGAAATAATAGTTTGTATTATAACAACACATTAAATAACAACCGAAGTGTAAGTATTTGTAATAATAATTGAAATTATATTGAAATTAATACTAATTTAAACATTTATTATGTATTTAAAGGCACACAGGAGTCGGAAATCTTCTTATACTTCAACTCCAGTCTAAACATAAATTTTTATATTTTTACAAAACAATCAAAATATTTGTAATTATTATATATTTTTTCATTAAAATTGTATTCAAAAATAATTTAAGCAATAAATTAATTTGTTTTTCAAAATTTCTCATTGTTTTCATTTAGATCTAAGTATCACCATGATTATATTTTCAATTTTTGTTATTCTCATTTTATATTGGTGCTGTTAATTGAAAAGATCTCATAAAGAGATATCATTTTGAAAAATATTTTAATTAATGCAAAACTAATAAATAATTTTTAATTAGTATTGAATATTAGTTTTCATTTAAAACAAATCTGATATGTTTTACATGAGATCCATATTTATATCATATATTAATTGAAACAATTTTAACATTATCTTGCTTATTTTAATTACTCGTAGTTCCGAACAAATTGATTATAAATTTCTTTCAATTTAATAATGATATAAATGTTTTAATTATATTTCAGATATTTATATGAAAAATGCGTTTAAATTTAACAATAGTTTTGTTAATTCTCTTAATCAAAGGTATAATGAATTAAATGTTTGATTAAATCATTAATAGTTTAATTGAATAATAGATTCAGTTTATATGAAAAACAAAACACAAAAACATAAGTAAGAATTGATTCAATTATTTAATCATTTCAAACATTAAATAATATTATATCAGAAGTAAAGATGTGCCTGATGACAAAGTGTTAAAAAGTGCGGAAAAATCGCCGACTGTGACTAAAAAACCGCTGAATGTGGATGCAAAGGACCAGTGTGGTCGTACTAAACTAAAAGCAAGTAATATAGTTAAAGGTGAAAAGGCAGCAATGTATGAGTTTCCATGGATTGTATCGTTTCAAAGACCTAAAGGGAGCAAGGTCCCTGATCTGGTTCATTTCTGCGGAGGTACTATTATTAATCACCGCTGGATTTTGACGGCCGCCCATTGTTTTCACAGGTATTTCACCCAAAATTTAATCAAAACAATATTTAATTGATTTTTCAAAGTATGCATAAATTAGACGGCTTTAAGGCTGTGGCCGGGGTTATTGAGTGGAAACACCATTTGAAGGAATCGACATATGATTTGGAAAGTTCACACATTCATAAAGAATATAACCCCGAAACTTACGGCAATGACATTTGTCTCATCAAAACAAAACAGATAATTGAATATAGTCTTTCCAAAGCCAAAAATTTTTACAAGGTGAATAGGGTTTGTCTACCTGAGCCAAACACTGATCCTCCGTTAAAAGGTACTGTTTATGGGTGGGGTCTAAAGTCCGAAGACGGAGAGCCAAGTCTTGATCTCATGAAAACAACCGTAACCGAGTTTGATATTAAAACATGTAAAGAAACTTATAATGAATATATTCCTCAATTCGCCAAGGAGATGTTTTGCTATTATTCCAATGGTACCGATGCCTGCAAGGTTTGACTGACCCTTGAGTTTATTAATTATCTTATTTTTTACTTATTGTAACCAAAGGGTGATTCCGGGGGTCCAATGACTGCTGGTATCAAAAGGTATTGTTATTTAATATAAACTCTTATTTAATATTAAAAAACATTTTTATAAAAAGAAATACCTATTTATTTGGAATCATATCCTTTGGTCTCGGGTGCGCTCGGAATAACACACCCGGCATATACCAAGAAGTATCAAAATATTACGAATGGATTGAGAAGACTATTGAAGAAAATAAAAACTGATTTTTAATAAATAAAATGACTTTCAAATAATAAATGTCTTAAGAGTTATGTCATTTTGAATTTATTTATGTTTTTTAAATTTTTATCAATAATTTCTTTCTTAAGAAAAAACAGAAAATTAAATGAATATCAAATGAAATGTTGAAATCAAATCACTTTTGATATAAAAATATTAGTGTTTAGTATAAAATCATTTCCATATGTATCGAAAATTTTCAATATTTGTGTTGACATTACTTTTCACTCATTTCTCTGGTATTTAACAATTTGTTTGAAAGTAATTTTGATTAATAATTAGTTACCGTTTATTTTAGACCCTGTTCTCAATCAATACATCTATAGTCCAATACGGCGACAATATTTGCAACCATTTATTGATTGGGAAAATGTTGAGTATTTTGATAATTCAGAGACTTATAGACAAAACCTTTTCGATAGGTATTATAGTATTGATTGAATTGTTTTCAATATTATTTGATTCAATATTTTGTTTGAAGAATAATAGGCATCAGAACTTCAAACAATTGTAAGAAAGGGAGTGAGAAAGGGGGTAAGAAAGGGGGTAAGAAAGGTATTCTCGTAGAGGATATCACATCTGATGAGACACCTTATCAGACATATGATGTGACAACTTATGAAACATCTGATGAGACAACTGATGAGACATCCAATGAGACAACTGACGAGACATCCAATAACACACTTAAATTAGAGCCAATGGCTGTCAATCATTTGAATTGTGGTCAAACCAATAGAGAAATACAAATAAGCACTCGTATAGTCGGGGGTAAGAAAGTAAATATATTACAATATCCATGGATAGTATCGTTCCAAACACAAGTGCGAAAGAATGAGTCCATGCACTTCTGTGGCGGGTCTCTCATCAACAGTAGATGGATATTGTCTGCCGCACACTGTTTTGAGGGGTCGGTTGTAATTGATATAACACTCAACAAAATAAAGACTTTTAATTAAATTATATTTTTAACTGATTTAGAAAAAAGCGGTCAAAAAAGCGGTTGACAGCTGTCGTCGGGACTACACTTTGGAAAAGTAGTAATAATAGCAATACCTATGAATTGAATCAAATAATAACTCACGAAAAATATGATTCATTTAACTTTGCAAATGATATCTCATTGATTCAAACCAAAGAAAATATTGATTTCTCGCCCGACTCTGTGAACAGTATTTGTTTGCCCAACACAACTACCGAACCCATCGAGAGGGCCAATGTCTACGGTTGGGGCCGAATGGGAGAGTTCACAGGTATTAGCAGTCATTTGCTTAAAGTAACTCTCGATAAGTATAAAACTTCAGATTGTAATCAAGTTTACAAGAAATATGTCGGAAATTTCACTAAAGAAATGATGTGTTATTGGGCTAAAGGCAAAGACGCCTGTCAGGTATTATACTATCTGTGCTCGCAGACCATTAAACACATTATATAATTCATTATTTCTTACTTAAGGGTGATTCTGGTGGACCTCTCTCACATAAAATAGAAGGGTTTGTTTGAAATTTATTATCAAAAGTAACTTATTTTCAAATTTCCTGTGTTTTAGTAGAGAATATCTAATCGGTATCGTATCGTTTGGCCAGGGATGTGGCAAAGATGATACTCCAGGTGTTTATACAAATGTTGCACTCTATGAGGATTGGATCAAAAATACTATTAAAAGACAACAAATTAATGAAACGTTATTTTGATTGAAGAAAATATTAAATAAATTGTTTTAATGAAACGAAAATTCATTAAACATTTAATTAACAAATCATTGTTTACACAGCCTTTACAACAGTGGCTTCAGTATTGTCTTCTTCAGAGATGTCGTCTTTGGCTTTCTGGTCGACACCAATACTTATTGGATCTCTTTCTTTGTGTTCAATGTTTGGGTCATAAGATGTACTTTCTTGTGTATGACTGGCCTCCGTTGCAGCTCTCGTAGTGGCAGTCATGGCTGAAGTGTACGCTTGAGTTGTTGTTGAAGTGATTATTGGAGTCATTGATGAAATTAATTGTTGTAAAGGTGTTGTCAAAGCAGTGGTTATATCTATTTCATAGACTTTAGTTGTTTGGACGGCATTTGAATCTGGATTTGTCTCGTATTCAACGCAAAACATTTTATTTTTTGTGTTTCTCAGCTTTTCAGGGGCTGGTGTTGGAGGGGCTTCAGTGGTTGGTGTAGGTGTTGTGGTCGTGCTTTGGTTTTTATTGCGTGAGAATAGATTGGTAAAAAAATTTCCCACTTTTTTAAAGAAATTTCCGATTTTCACTATAATTACAAATATTTACACAAAAATTAGTTTTAGATAAAGAAACGATTGAATGATATTTGAGATGACATTTGAAATTTAAATATAATTATAAACTATGAAATGATTGCAAACCAAAGATATTGTGCCACCAATTAATAAAACTGTTCCAAAACTCCTTCTTGTCTTCTTCTGAGAGCTGTCGACTCGATATCTTATACTTTTCATACACATCTTGAGGCATATCCTCGGGCTTTGAGGGGTTGAAACATCTGACAGTATTCTGTGATTCCTTTTGGACAGTAGACCTTGCTCCTATTGGTTCTGCATAGCCTATGAACAAAACAAGAATTGCAAAAACAAAAACATTTTTGAAAATCATTTTTAAATAATTGCTTTCAAACGAGAGATTGTGATCACTATTAGAGTGAATGAAATCAAATGATAGTTTGTCATTGAATTTGTATGAATTGATTGACATTGTTATAAGAATAGGTGAATAAACAATGTTATGAAATGTTTGTTGTTTAATACGTTTGACAAATTTGTTTAAATATACCTTCATATTGATAAATAGTAAATATGTTTTTGTTCTTGGTTAATTAATAATTCGTTTCAGATCTTTTTCTGTGTTAAATCAAATTCACTAAATATTTGACACAATTTTTGTCATAAGAAACGATTTTTATCAATATTTTTATGAATATTCATTGACAGAGAGAAAACCTTAAACGTTTATATTTCAAGTGATAGTTATTATAATTAATTGTAATTTGAATACCAGTGCTCTTTGAGTGACAACCGAAAAACAAATTTATTTAATCAAACCGACCTTTAAATGCAATTATTTATCTCAAAGAACTCATTAGAGCTTATGATTAGTTTAAAAAATAAGACACAAAAAGACAAAATAAAGTCAATTAAGAAGACTATGAAATAATTTATCTGAAAATAACTCAACTTTTGTTCAATGATTGATAAGAAAAGCAAAGAAACAACACTTAAAGTAATTAAGACATCGAGTGCTTAGTGTTTAAGCAATTATTAGATTTGTTTATAAATGAATACAATTCTAGTCTTTATATTAAAATACAAATGAGTTCTCAAGAAATTCAAACTTAAATTGAGATAAAAATACTTATATTTTATGCAATTATTTCACAAATCATTGATTTAGTTATGAATTTAAACATTTTTTTCATTTTGTTCATCACTTATGGCATCAAAAGTGTGAAGAATAGCAGATATGACGGTATTTCTAGTCATTCCTTACATTCAAATGTGTTTTTAGATAATTATCTTTTCAAACAGACTATGAGTTCCTATTGGAAAGGTGTTGTGATTTGGGCACCAATAGGGCCAAACAGATGCCGATCTCCGGATGCACTTTCAGTGGTTCCTCATTCGATAGACTGACCATGAATTCAGAGTACAAACAACAGTGCGAACTCGTGGTCGAGATTTGCTGTGTAAGAGAGCACAGGAGTAGGAACTGTGAAGAAGGGAAGTCTTTAGCGAAAACGGATAATCAATGCAATGCTTTGCAAAGAGCTATTGTCAGTCAAGTAGCCAATGAGTCCACACAAGACTGCTGTCTGTCCTGTAAGTTGGGTTTAATGGCGGCAAAAGACAACTTTCCCTGCAATTTCAATATTCACGGCAGCTTTGGTTTAGGAAATCCTTATGAAGATGTTTACTATGAGTGCTGTTCTGAACAAAAGGCCAACAAACCCGACGACAATCCAGCGATAAGTAACCGAAGAAGTGGTCAGAAATACATTCAAACATTTATTTTTGCATATTTTTTCTCAAAAATTTATTTTGGCTTAAATCTCATTCATAGGAATGACAATAAGTGTTTGTGACACGAGTGCGTCTCCCTGTGCTCACAATTGTTACGATCCGGGCGTAGATGTCGGTCCCATTCGTTGTTCGTGTTTCAAAGGCTATCAGTTAGCAACCGATGGACGCAATTGTGAAGACATCGATGAATGCGATGAAAAGACACATAACTGTGAACTCAGGTCTGAAGAGTGTCGTAATAGTGTCGGCAGTTATGAATGCGTAAAGAAGTTGGAAAAGCTTGAGGACAGGGAATCACAAACACAGTCCTGTCCTCAAGGCTACCAATGGATATATAGGGAAAGGAGATGCGCCGGTAGGTTGTGGTTAGGGATTAGTGTTTAGAAAACAATTTTATCTAATCTTTGAAAAGTAAAAGAAATTAATTGAAAAACAAATCAATTATTACTTTGTTTTCAATTGAAACCCAGATATCGATGAATGTCTTCAAAAGACAGATAATTGCAATCATTTAACACATGTTTGTAAAAACCTTTTGGGAAACTACACGTGCATTCTAGTCGGCGATACCTGTCCTCCCGGTTTCAAGAGAGGTACGAACAGTGATAGTCAATGTGTAGACATAGACGAGTGTGCGGAACGACAGTACAATTGTATGGAACCGATAGAGACATGTGTTAACTCTGTTGGCGGCTATTATTGCGAACAAATCCCTGAATCGAGTGCTGAAACCACTCCTAAAACACATTCTTTCGACCCAACGAAGTGTTTACCCGGTTATCGCTTCTCCAAACTGACCTACCAGTGCGAAGATATAGACGAGTGTCGTATAGGACAACACACTTGCAATTTAGCGACTCATAACTGTGTCAATACTAACGGTGCGTTCAATTGCTTCCCCATGTCTTCAAATTTGGAAACAGAGGACTGTTTGCCAGGATTTAGACGAAACCGTTGGTCCAAAGAGTGCGAAGACATCAACGAATGTGAGACCGAATACATGCCGTGTCGTAGGGATCAGTCGTGTCGTAACACTATTGGCAGTTATGTTTGCTATTGTCAGGTATGGACTCAAGCGGTCATTGCATTGCAATAATCTCGCAATTTATTCATACTTTAAGGCCGGGTATACCAAAGATGTATTGACAGGCGAATGCAAAGACGTTAATGAGTGTCAATTGGGAACCCATTCCTGTCACAGCACTCTCAGGTGTGACAACACTATTGGGTCCTATCATTGCGTTAGAGTTCAAGACTGCGGAACGGGTTATACGATTAATGCAGAAACAGATTTGTGCGAAGATATCGATGAATGCGAACTCAATATACATAACTGTGGCCAAGGATTCAGTTGTCGGAACATTGGGGGCTCTTTTAAGTGCGATAGAGTTAGTTGTCCTACAAATTACCACCTGTTGAGTGACGGCACCTGTCAGTCAAATGAGTGCGGAGTCGGAAAGATATTTAATTATACGTTAAGTCGTTGTATGGATATAAACGAGTGCCTCAACTCTCCCTGTGCTCCCTCTGAGAAGTGTGTCAACACTGTTGGCAGTTTCAGGTGCACAAACATATGTACCCCTGGATATCAGATAAACAAATACGGTATCGATTCATTCATCTGATTATTAAACGACTGACCCTTGCATTCAATTTATAGCCAATGCGTGCGAAGACATCGATGAATGTGTTTTGGGTACTCATGAGTGCACAGGTATGCAAATCTGTCGCAATAGACCCGGAAATTATATTTGCGAGTGTCCTACCGGTTATGTCCTCAATCAGGACAGGGATTGTGAAGACATAGATGAGTGCACTCGCTATGGATCGACCGTCTGTTCCCCCGACACCTCCACGTGTATCAACACTTTGGGCTCATATAAGTGTGAATGCAAATCAGGGTTTGTCAACGACGGCAGCGGAAGGTTTTGCAAAGACCAGAATGAGTGCGAACTATATCGTCATACCTGTGCTCATAAGTGTTTCAATACTTGGGGATCATATCAGTGCACCTGTGAGTCAGGGTATAAGTTGGCAGACGATAAAAGGTCTTGTGTTGATGTGGACGAGTGTAAGGAGTTTGAAGAGAAAGGCGATGTGAAGACCCAATACCTCTGCGTCGGTAACTGCCATAACATTCCCGGCTCTTTCAAGTGTTCCTGTCCTTTGGGGTACAGACTTGGATCGGACAACAGGACGTGTCAGGGTATCCAACGATCAATACTTGTGTTCAATAAGTGTTTAATTGATTGCAAATAATCTTCAGATATAAACGAATGCGAAGAAACCAATCGATGCAGAGGTGAGGAAGAGATATGTCTTAACACAAGAGGTGGTCATAAATGCAATCGAGTTGTCTGTCCGGCCGGTTATCAAAGGGATTCAACACATAAGAGGTTTCAATGAAATTGTTTATCAAATTTAATACTCATTTCAATGTAATGTTCAGTCGATGTAAGCGCACGTATGCGACAGCCGTTTGCAACGACAGGTCATGTATTTCCGAAGACCTGAACGAACCGATGAGTTATTCTTATAATTATTTGACGTTTACGTCAAACATAACAATCCCTACGACCGGGTATCTCGACCTCTTCACAATGAGAGGACCTGTGCTCTCAGTAACAACTGTTCAGTTTGAGTTCAAATTGAATGAAGCGCTTCCCGGAGCGCAGGGCATAACTCCGGCAACAATAGACAACTTCCGTCTGAGACGAACCAACTTTAATGAAGCGATGGTATCATTGGTTAAACCAATTCAAGGCCCGCAAGACATTGAACTGGAACTGGAGGTCAAGCTATATCACGGGTCACTCTATGGCGGCTCTTCTAAAGCCATTCTCTTCCTCTTTGTCTCGGAATTCAATTTTTAGACAACTTTTGGTTATTTTGAGTCAAAAATCAAATAATATTTCAATAATTGAATAAAAATTAAATATTTTTTGATTTATTTTTAAAAAACAAAATCTATTGAAGAAGTGTTTGACAGTCGACGCGATTGAGAGCTTTCGCTAAATCTAAAGCAGTCCTCCCTTTGCTGTCTTTGATCTCAAAATCAATGCCGAAGCCTAACAGCACTTGAATGGTCTGAATGTGTCCCTCCTTTACAGCCAAATGAAGTGCACTTAAGTGTCCAACAGTTGTCACAGAATTGATGTCAAAATTCAATTCATTTATTAAATACTCAATAGATTTGATTGAATTCACTTCAGAGCTCAGGTGTAGTCCATTGCGACCCAAATTGTCTCTTAAAAATGGGTCACAATTTTGTCTTTCAATTAAAAGACGACTCATTTGTATGCAATCATTCCTCAGAGTCTCCATGAATGGTGTTATACCACAAGAGTCTCGTGAATCGCAATCATAGCCACAATTGTCAAACAGAAACTCAACGACTGAGTAGTGGCCACAAAGCGCTGCCGTATGTAATGGACTCCTATTTGTATTGCTTTTAGTGTCACAAACACTGGGATCACAATCAAAGAGGTATTGTAATTGTGGTAAACATCCGGTTCTGACGGCAATGTGAAACCCATTCCAACCGTCTTTGTTCCTGAGCTTAAGGTTTGCCTTATTTTCAACCAAAAGCCTAACGATCTCTAAGTTATTGTCTTTACTTAAGGCGGCCATCAGTGGACTCCAATCGGATCTGTTGAGGGTATTGACCACTACTTCACCCGTACTTAACAGCAGTTGAGTGCAGACATAGTGCTTGTATTGAGCGCTCAAATGAAGAGCCGTTTTCTCCTCTCTATTGCTTAGATTGACGTCTATTTGAGACAAACAATGGTTTAATAAGTAATTCATTGTTTCCTTTGAACCAAATATTGAACACAAATGTAATGAAGTGTCAAATGATTTCTCATTTATTATATCATTCAATGATTGCAAACATTTTGAGTGTATTTTGAATTCATTTAAATTGTCTTTAATTATGGCTTTCATTACATTTGACTTAATATTGGGTTTCATTGCTATTAAAGTTTAAATCAATTTCAGAGCAAAACAACAGATATTTTGAACAAAAAGTGTTTAAAAAACTTCAAATGTTTTCTCAATTCATGTGTTTATCACATGTTTTCACATCTTTTCACTTCAAATACAAATAAATGTAAATAAAACTGATTTTCGGCTCATTTTCTGTCATTTCATTACATTTACACTAAATTTGCTTCAAATCTATGTTTCAATTCATTAATCGTTTAATTAATTACACTTTAAATCAATATTTTTTATTTCAATGAAAACTTTAATTCATTTAAATTGAGTCCAAAACTAATGATAACGTAATGAATAGGATGTCAGAGATGTTGTGCAATACAAACATAGAAACCGTACATAAAGTACATAACCATCTGTTGAGGGGAAGAGTTTTAAATTGAATGAATTTTACACTAAAACACTGTTTTGTTTTCAGCGATGGGTAACTGCTGTTTAGGTTTATGTACTTTATGTGAGTGCAGATCACGTGGGAAGGCATGTAATGTTGGCTTTGGTTTCGTCATTGAGACGACACTTAAAGGCATCGGATTTGTGCACAAAATCATAGGTTTTGTCATTCAATGCATTGATTACTGAGAAAGAGGTGTAAAGACTGTAAGGACTGTAAGGACTCTAAACTTATTCACATTTTCTTTACTTTCGTTTAGTTTTTTAGTTTTTAATTAAAGTTTTGTTTTTAAAACAATAAATAGTTTTTGTGTTTCAAATCAATTGTGTTTTAGTTATGTCTCAAAAGGTATTTAAAGCCAAAAGCCATCCAATCCTTAATGACTATCGCATTACCGAAAAAGTGTTGGGTCTGGGTATCAACGGAAAGGTAGTCGAGTGCTGGCAGAAGACCAATGGACACAAGTATGCACTGAAGGTATCATTACTTTTACCACTTCTTCACCACTTCTTCACCACTTCTTCATCACTTCTTTCACTTCACTTTCAATCAATTTTAACCACAGTTTGAGATAAACATTGTATTTGTCACTCATTTTGGCGACAATTGTGTGAAAATGACTTCAAATTTGATTAATGTTTTGATGTTTTCCTTAGTTTTGGCCTAAATTTACGTTTCATTGAAATCAAGTAAACATTGAATTAATGTTTAATTAAATGAAATGTCTTTTAATCTAATCTGATATCCATTTTGTGTCCAAAACTGCAATCATTTGATGAAAATATTTAATCAAATATTGACTTTGAATTCAATTCAACACTAATTTGAGCCAAAAGTCTATCAAATAATTAACTTTTAATTTGTTTTTCAAATCATTATTTAATTATTTAATAGTTTTTCCTTAAAATAACAATTAATTTGTTGTTTGGTTTGAAAATAGTCTAAAAATATCCCAAATATTCATTAAAAGAGTATTTTTCGTGAATTTCAGTGAAAATTATTAACAAATTATTTACTCCTAAAACACGACTCAAATCTCAGTCATTGTTTGAAACAATAATTTTATGATTTAATGATTGAAACAACGATTTCCTTGAAGTTTACTATAAATTCATGAAATGATGCAAAACTTGTATTCATATAAAACCGTTTCAACACTTAGTTTGCATTAAATGTTTCATTAATTGCAATAAAAAATATTGATTTACACTCAAAAGTAAATCACTTTTCAATTGACGACAAGTTTTGTAAACGTTTTTCATATTTATTTCACTTTTATTCAAAACTTGAGAAATAATTTTGATTTGAATTTAGTTTTGATTGAAATCTTTGTTTTGGTTATGGATTTGAATGCTAGCCAGAGATCTTCAGTATATCTATCGATAGTTTAGATTAATTTTATTGCTTTTGTGTTTCAATTCAAATATTTATGTAATTATTATTAGATTTTCATTATTTCACAAACATTTTGTCAATTCATTCCCAAAACTTGTTATTAAAACCAGAATATACTGTAAAGCACTGGACGTCATGTTGTTTACCGCATAGAAAACATTTTGTAAATTAAATTTTTGGGAAAATTTAGTCTAAAATTGCATTTAATATCTCAAATCATGTCTTTTCCTAATGTTCTGTGCTTTTAGTCTAATCAACAATTTGTTCCCAATTTTAGTATTGAAAGCATTTTTAAATAATTTTGAAAATGAATTCATTTATTATTATTATTTTCATTTTGACTCCTATTTTAGTGAAAACCTTATGGTTTGAGATATAAGTTATATTTTATAATAATCAAAGATATCCTTGAATTCAATGATATAATGATATAATCGCTAAAAATGTCGAAATGAGTGAAACTCTTGATTAAAACCAATTGATTGTGACTTTCATTACAATTATATCTTAAGTGCTATTAATTATGCGTAAAATAGCGTTCATTTCAAACATTATATGGTTTTTGTGGTTAATATTAAGCATTTCTTTGCTTCAAATAATTTATTTTTTATTGTTTCACTATTTTTAAACATTTTTTGTCAATTCTTATCTTTTTTAAAGTTTGTCTAACACTTCAACTGTCGCTCAAAATTTTGATATCTATTACACAACTAATGGAAAGGCATTTCTTATGCCATTTCTCATTCAAATTAATTTTGTGACAGATTTTGAATAATTAATGAAATAAAACAATATTTGACTTTAATATCAGTTTAGATAACATATAATTGAATTTGTATTATATTTCACTGAAATAAAGTGCAAATGTTGTGCAACTGTGGCTCTAATTGTTCTCAATATTGATTTGATTTGATTTCAGTCATTGTTTTTGAGGAAAATCTTGTTTTTTATATAAATATTGAAAATTGTTTGAAAGTATTGTTAAAACGTTTTGCAAACAAGTGATTCATTGTTTGAATTTTATTGCCATTACATCACTATTTCTACTCATTTTTCTTTTTAGTGCAATCTTTAATAGGTTTGCAAAATCAGGGAATTGTTTTGCATTGAAGTGAAATCATTTGAATTATCATTTCTTTAAACCCTTTGACATTAAAAGCGGTTTATCGACCCATTTATTCAGGATTTCCCCTCAAATACCTATCCATTAGTGAATCACTAATTGTTTCCAATAATTGAAATAATTTGGGTTTTTATAGCAAACAATTGATATTTACTTTGAAATGAAATCTAAACCAAAATATTTAGGTTTTGGTCTAAAAAATGTTTTTCTAAGCATAAAAACATTGAGAAAACACTGAAAGCACTGGTAATTGGATGAAAACCTAAATATTTGATTGACTTTTAATGTAATTAACTTTTAATTGAATTAAACGCCAATAAAAATAAACAATGATTTGAAGGCCTATTAAACGTATAATTATTATTGAGTTTTAAATATTTATAACTTTTGAACTGAAAAGTGATTTGAACTCTAATTTTGAGTTAATTATAGCCAAACTCTAAGTGCTATTCAGTGATCGTTATGTAAGGCGTTATGACTTCTTTTGAAACTCAATATTGCTTTCAGTCTTATGAGTTGTTTCACAAATATTTGTTCAAAATATTTATTTATAATTTATTCCCAGGTTTTACGCGACAGCACTAAAGCTCGTCGTGAGGTTGAGCTGCACTGGAGGGCCAGTGGTTGTAAACATATAGTAAATATCGTCGATGTCTATGAAAACTCTTATGGCGGCCACAAATGCATTCTTGTTGTTATGGAATGGTATGTAAAGCAGTGGTAAACAATATTTTGGACATTTATTCATATATTTTATACCCCTTAGTATGGAAGGGGGAGAACTGTTCCAAAGAATCCAAGACAGGGCTGAGAATGCTTTTACTGAAAGAGAAGCCGCGGAAGTAATGCACGACATCTGTAAAGCCATCCAATTTCTACACGCAATGGACATCGCGCACAGGGATGTCAAACCAGAAAACCTTTTATATACCCGAAGCGATAGTTTAGGAGTTCTTAAACTAACGGACTTTGGGTTCGCAAAAGAAACATCGAATACGCTTTCACTTCAAACCCCCTGTTATACCCCTTATTATGTCGCACCGGAAGTTCTGGGACCAGAAAAATATGACAAGTCTTGGTATGAATTCAATTCATTGAACTGTTTATTCATTTTTACTGATATTTAATTGAATTTCATTTGTATTTGAAGTGATTTGTGGTCATTGGGTGTCATAATGTATATCCTTTTGTGCGGTTATCCACCCTTTTATAGCAATCACGGGTTAGCCATATCTCCCGGCATGAAAAAGCGGATCAGAGCCGGACAGTACGACTTTCCCGATCCCGAGTGGAGACATGTTTCACGAGATGGTAAGAAGTGATCATTAATTGTATTGAAAATTAATTTTGAGTGTATTTATAGCTAAGGATCTGATAAAAGGGTTATTAAAGACCGATCCCTCACAAAGACTTACGATTGAGAACGTAATGAAACACAACTGGATTGCAGTAAGTCTTCAATACTTTTCATTGTTTTGTAGTCAAACATCTCATTCCACTTATCAACCCATATATGCGATGCCATTCCTGTATAGTCAGTGCCCTTTTAGTGATTGACTCGAAAGCAATAATATTCGGCATTATTTGCACAATATTTTGATATTTTATATCATTTATAGCATTACTATAATCATTGAACGCATAAATCAAATACTGTATTAATAATTTGTTATACCTTTCCTCAGCGCTACGCAGAAGTGCCTCAAACGCCTCTCCATTCGGTGCGTGTCTTACGTGAAGATCAGGAACAATGGCCTGAAGTTCAGGAAGAGATGACTCAAGCGTTGAGAACAATGAGAGTTGATTTCGACGAACAAATGACTCTCAAAAACCTGGAGTCGAGTAATAATAGATTACTTGAGAAACGAAAAGTCAAAGCAAAACGTTAAGCAAAACAACACTTATATTGAAATGTCATTTCACTCTTAACGCCAATCCATTGATCAATAAATCTTCGGATATGTAATAGACGTCCAAATCATTCAATTATTATCCAATTATTACTCCTTTTTATTATTTGTTATTTTATTTGTTATTGTTTTAAATGACAGAAAATAATAGCAATTAATGCAAGAATTTCAGGCAATCATTGAGTAGTTATTCATTTGTAGCCAATGTTGTGCTCCGAGTCTCAGAGCTCAAGACGTTTTGATTTAATTAAAAGTCAATTACTTTTGAATTTAATCTTAATTTTATGATTACTTTTGAAAATTCAATTAATTTATAGTATTTTATGAATAAAATAAAAAATAAATAATTTATCATTAATTTAATGTCTATTGTATTGACACTTGTTTTCAATCATCTAAACAGTACCTGAGTGTAAGGTGTAGGTACATCCCAAGGTCAGTCCGGAGCTATGACCCAACTGGCCTTGCATTTAATCGTTCACTTGTCTCCAAAGGTGTGAAATGTGTTTATAATGTTATTTTACAATCATTTCAGTCTATCGTTTGAATCACTTTCTTGTTCTCAAAATCATTAAAAATATTTGAAATTATGTGTAAATGTGTTAATAGTTTTCAAACTATGACTCAAATGAAAACTTAATTTTGATATTATTTCAAGGATTGATGTTTTTGTCAATGAATTATTCAGAAATAGTATATAAAGGTATTAATTACTGATATTTATGTGTTTATGAATATTATAATCAATGTCATTTAACTTTTTAAAAAACAAATGAGTCTTTAAATAAACAAAAAGCGTTTCAAATATCAATAATTCATAAAATATCTCAACTCTTTCACAAATTGATATTTAAGGGGATAATTGTGTCAAAATATGCGATGAGAGTACTGAGAAATTCATTGAGCATACAAATTGAACCAAGGGAACTTTATGAAGTTGAAAACATTTTTTATATATTTTATTTTCTCTGCACTCAATAAAAGTTATTTTGTTTTTGCAATAATTGATAGTTTCGTCTAATTCTTAAACAATAGGTATTTATTTGACACTGAATTTTGAAATATTTTTTTCATTACAACAAAATTAAGTTTTTGTTTATTACCGACAAAATTAATTACAGTTATCACGAAAACAATGAAATTTCAAGTTTTACTTAAGATTTTATTTTTTACCAATAGTTTTCAATGGCATTACATTTGCCATCAGTTAAGTCAGTAGTAAATAAAAATTGTTGTCAAAAGAAAAATATGGGACAAACACTCGACACTCGACACCTATTACTGTATATGAATATAAGACTTAATGATCTCTTTTAACGGTCTATTTGTCAAACTATTGCCTGAAGTCTATAATCAATTAATATTATCATTGATTTTCAAATATTTTTAAAAAAGTAATGAGTTTTAAGCTTTTGTTTAAGTTTTTTGATGAAATTCAATGAGATTTTGATGTTATATAAAATATTAATGGTTTTCAACAGACTTTCAAACTTTTGATTCGCAAAATATTTATAACAATTTTGTGCTAATCTTTCATTGATCTGCAAAATCATTGATAAAATATTTGAAGTCAATGTCCGAAATGTTTTTATAAAACAGTTTAATCAAGAAATTGAAAAATAATTTGAAATTATAAACGCTTTTAAATAAAATTATTATTTATTTGACATATAATTGCTTTCCTGTAAAATATTTTGTTGTTATTTCAGTGCAAATCAAATCTATGACCGAAACGTCAAATAACTCTATATTTAAATCCAAATTTCATAATAAGTTATTATTAATCACTTATTTTATTATAAGTTATTATATGAGTGAAAATGTTTTCATTTCTTTGGTATTTATAAAATTTTCACAAAATTTAGTGCACTTTCAGTGCATTAGTGGAGCACTGAATGTATAATTTCTGAAATAAAAGAAATTTTATTTTAATAAATGTTAGTTCAGTCGGTGTTTGCCTATCGATGACAATCATGACTATCACATGACACGGAATTATTCACAAAATGTCAATAATCAAGTGATAATACAATAGATTTGAATTCACTGTTTAGTTGAGATAAATATCAGTTTTGAAAGCAATATTGGAAACAAAAACGACATTTTCTCAAATGGGAATTGCTTTACAATAGTATAACAAATAGTGTATTACAACAACAAAAAGTTAATTTCATTTATGATTTATAAATTATAATATTATAAATAAATTTCCTTTTCGTGTAATAAAATCAGAGATTTTTCTCTGAAATGAAATTTAAGTTTTGGATAAAAATAATAAATAATTTAATCTATAATTAACTGAAAACAAGATTTAAAAATAGTTACAAATAGTTATAAAAAACATATTTTCAGATAATTATAAGCGATTTTTTGGTTAAAATTTAATCAGTTGTCGCTATTTTCTCTTGTCTTTTGTTTTTTGTGAACTATTTATTAATTAAATTTTGAAAAAAGTTGAATTCATAGCTATTTGTGGATAAAATTCAATCAAAAATTTCTCTTTTCGTTGTCGGAAATCAATCGGTGGTTTGGGTTTGAATGAAATGATAGGAAAATTGCTATGAATTTGTCAAAAACCTTCAATTATTTTCAATAATAGGAAAATATATAAAATATTATTTTAAGATTCAGTGTTTGTATGAATTTTTCAGTGTTTGAATCGCTTCGTCAATTCAATCAATTTATTTGATAACAAATGACATAATTTTTTATTTTCATTACTATATTGTCTCCAATTTATCTATAATTTCACATCATTTCAAACATTAAATCCGATTATTAATTGAAGTGAAAAAAATCATTCAAAACTTTATCTATTTTGTCATCAAATGAATTCAATTATAAAGAAGTTTTGAGGAAAAAAAGTTTTAGATATTTATTGTCAACAAAAGTCAAACAATTTTTTACTACCATTTGTTGGCAACAAATGATTTTCATATTATTTTTTCATGAATTGTAAGCAAATATTAATCCAAACAATAATTTCATATTTTATTCTTCAAAGTCTTGATAAACACTATAGCCTTGAGAGAAAAGGTCATAAATATTTCACTCAAAGGTTGTTTGCAATTCAGTAAACATGTATTGAGTGTGAGATAAGGAGTCTCTTCTTTTCATACCATTATGTTCTGGCAAACAATTCAAGACAAAAAAGGTTTCAATTTGTTTGACAACTGATTTCCTGATATAATAACACATATTTTAAAACTCATTTCCTTCAGAGATATTGTATTTAAATAAACATATAATTAAAATATTAAAGCATTTTAAGTAACCATTCATTAGAAGCAAAGATTTGAGAGTTTGTAACAAACATTTCAGACAATGAATACAACACTAAGTTATTCTGGACTTCAATCAATGATTGATCTATTGATCAATTGTTCAAACTTTGTAAACAATAATATAGATTAAGAGAAAAATCTAAATTTAAGTCAGGGGTACGGTATCTAAGGGTCTAATCATTATTCTCTACACTGTAAAGTCTACAGTATAACAAATATAGAGTATAAATAATAGATTAAATTGTAATCAAAAACGTGTTAAAGTTTTTTTTATTTTAACAAAAAAAGTCTGACAACTGTTTGGTACCGATTGATGACTGTTTGGTACCGATTGATGAAATCGAGACAAAAATCAATTCATTGTTTGAATGAAAAGATATCTAAAATTATGTTAGACTACAGACACAAGAGGTGACGGTATTAATGGTATTATACTTTGTTTTCAATACAAATAACTTCCAGTTTTATATTTTTTCTTAAATGTTAGACCAATAGCCCAGTATACCGTATTTGAACGGATCGGTGATCTCTTGCAACAATATTTTTCACCAAATCTTTTGTACAAAAAACTATAATATAATAAAAATTTTCTTTAATTAAGTTCATTCTGTTGTCAAATGTCGTCAATAGTTTTGTTTTGCTTCTGAACTCAATAATAGATGTTTTGAATTGAATTTACGGTACAATCCATACGAATGGCAATCAATGCGTGAAATATAATAGTTTTGCATAAATTGAAGATTTATTTTATGTTAAATGTTATAACTGTTTGCAAAATATATTGACAATTGAGTCAAAAATTAGTTTCTTATACCAAAACTGCATTTATTTCGACAACAAAACCATTTTCTAACTAATAATTAGTTTATATTTGATTTATGCGAAAAGTTTTCATTGATTTTATAATTAATAATGTTTTATATAATAAGCTTTCAATCAATTAAAACCTGATCTCTCTTTCGCTTAATTATTGTAATTTGTTGTGAAGTTTGGGTCAAAACCTTATAAAATCAAGATTTGAATTAACAAACCCTGAAATTGATTGACAATTATAACCTGAATATTATTTATTAATAAAAATAATTTTCATTCAAATATTTGTGTTTAAAATATTTACAAATTAATTATTGAATAGATTATTATTATTATCTAAAAATGGCTTCAAATCAGAGATAAGATAAAAGTAATAGTGATTTATATTTATTAAAAAGTTATCAAAACTTATTATTATTTATGTTTTTATGCTTTTATTTAATTATAAAATATCTCTCAAAACAATAAAACAATTGTTTTTTTAAAAATCTTTTTCTTTACAAACATTTATATATTTTAATACAATGAATGAAATATTGAATGACCATGCACACTCGCACCGTTGGACAGTAGGTTTCACTTCTAAATAAGTCTTTCGTCGTTACTGTTATTCCAAACGACGATATTTTCATTACCTATCTGTCTATTCCTGGCCCTGAAGTTGTTTTGGTTGGTCTGATCTCGACTAACATTATTGATATTACTGTGCTTTTTGTGCAACTCATCCACCAGTTCTGAGGAATGGATCCAATTTTGGTTACCGTTTGGCTGCGCTATACGTCTTAACTGTTGGCGTCGGGATGACTGCACTGTACGTGCATTAGTGGCCGCACACTCACCGAAATGATGGGCTCTATTGTGATGACCCTCTAACAGATCACTGGTGTTGAGAGAGTCGGTGTCGCCTTCCTGTTCCTCACAATAGTTATTGGAGTTATTGGCAAATCTGGGCATAAATGTGTTGACACTGGAAGCGGCACCGAATGGTAGTTTGCCTCTGGGGGCGGGATGGTAGTACCCCCTTTGGCAACACCAGTCCCGTTGGCCTTTGTTGGTGTCGCGGAAGAGCCACGAAGACGAACAACTGATACAATGACAACACGTCGGACCAAACAGAGGCGCCGGCGCTGCGATTGGATTGGTTTGTGGTCTACCGTTTGATTCCTGATTTGGGTCGAGTGCTGTCCGGAAATACCGGGAGAGGTCTTGTTGATGGTGTGCGAGTCTGTACTGATGTCTTTGCCAACGAAGCGCAGCCTTCTCTGCCTTCTTCCAGGAACGGTATTCATCGCACATATCACGACATCGGACAGACATTGCGACCACAATTAGGCACAGAATAGAGAGCGCACAACACGAACCGATCAGAATATAGGCCAGTCGTTCAGTGGTCAGCCTGTAGTTAGCACTCGGATAGTCAGCAAAGTTGTCGGGTTTTGTATAGTTTAGATTGAGGTCTGAGTCTCCGTAATCAAACTCATTGTATTCACTCCTATTACTACCACTACCAGTGCTTTCAGTCGTGTAATCGTCGGAAAATGTTTTCTTAGTTTTGTGTCTCTTATTTGGATTTTCATAAACATATGGTTCGTGTGATTGAATGTCGGCATCACTTCGAAGACCATTAATGCCAAGACTACCTGTGCTCTCAATTATTGAGTTAATCGATTCATTTGATTCACTCGACCGGTCAGACGTCTGGTTGTTAACCCTTACCGACCAGTCGTTGCTTTTATTGTGTTTATTAGCTATTGTTGTCATCAAAACCGTTGGCTTTTTTGTTGTCGAAGTTGTTGTGGAAGTAGTCGTCGAAGTTGTGGTGAACTTTGTTGTCGTCGACTTTGCTGTCGTTGACTTTGTTGTACTACCTGTGCTTAAGGTCTTTATTTTGAGTTTATGGTATTGGGCAGGTCTAGCGGTAGTACTCTTTAAAATCTTTAGTTTTGTGGTACTGGAGGTCGAGATAATGCTAATACTATAGGGAGTAGTGATAGCTATGGTTGGCCTGTTTGATGGGATCGACACTCGTATGGATGGCATGCCTTCGCTGTACACAAACTGTTGACCCATTTTATCGTAATCTTGGGGAAAGTTATTCACACTATTAGCTGAAGTGACATAAGGCCGGGGAGTGTTTGTATTCAAACGATTTGGCGATTTATAGTTAGAATCGTGGAAAGGGTTGTCAGTCTTTCCCGGCAACAGAGCAAACAAATTGGGTGCCGATGTGTGAGACTTGCTGTCCGTTTCCAATTCATCTCTCTTAGCATCCAATTCCGCTTTGAGAAGTGCCGCCAAATCTATATTACGGGGCGTTTCCTCCGGTTTTTGTGACAAAGAGTAGTTGGCTTTTGTTTTAATAACAGAACTGCTGGCGTGGAGGCGGTTCTCATACGGTGCTAACGCCGCTGCCGGTGCTATTGAAGATGTTATATAATTATAATTTCCTAATTGCACTGGTATTCTGAATTTGGGAGGGTTTACAGTATCTATATATTCATGTGCTATGTCTGGAGGTAAACCCAAATCCAAGTCTTCTCTCCTTTCAGTCCTTTGATTGAAAACATTAAAAAGTTTTTTGAGAGGAAAACTTGTGTTTGAATTGGATTTCGATATATTGACCCCTTCCTCCCTGGGCTCAAGTTTGGCACCTGATTTCATCCAACTTATTAACTGAGACTCACTGGCACTTAGCTCACCATCAGTTGTTATATTAGGGCTATCAGTGCTGGCAATCAGTTTATCTGTTGTTTCATAATCAGTAGTGATTAACGTCTGATTCAATTGATTGCTAGCACTGGTAGTGTCGGCACTTATAGTTGAAAATGAGTTGAGAATAGATAAAGACATTAGAGTGGATGCGAATGAGTATAATTGGCACAACATTTCTTCATTTCACAGACATTTCACACAAATTTAAATGAAATTCAGTATTGATTTCAATATTTTTCAAAACAATACAATATATGTCAGAGTTTTTGACGAGAAAACACTTCTTTCGTCATATTTTTTCAGCTAAACTAACACTAACTCAACTAAAAGTTAGGAAGTCTTGCGTCGATAGGCATTAAATGAACCAATTTTTGGGTGTCTTCACACAAATATTATATTTCATTACTTACTGTAGTCTTCATGTGATGTTTGGAAACACAGTTATGTTGACAATAATTTCTTCAGTAATTAAATGGTTGTTTAAATACATGAAAATCGCTGTTAATTGAAGTCCTTATCAAAAACTTTTTCATTTTCTTTCAAACTAAACATTAATTGAATTAATTTCACATTCAATTGGACTCACAATTGAATTGAATAACGTTTTTATCAAACAAAACAAACTTTGAAATCATTTGTATCTCAATATATTTTTTGCAACAAATTTCAAATCACATGAAAAAGAGTACAAAATTGGCTCAGATTTGCTTAGATTTGGACCAAATTTTAGTTTAAAACAAAAACAAAAATATTTTCTTAAGTGTACTTAAAATTGTCTTAAAGTTGAATGAAATGATATAAAAGATAACTTTCGAGTGTTTTTTCTTCACTCAAACACTTTGGTTGAAAACAAATACATTTGAAAACTTTCATTGAAAATGATTTGAAGAGAAGTAAAGAATAATTTTTAAGATGTTTTTGTTGTCAGACATCGATGTCTTTGATCACAAATTCTTTGCTTCAGAGATGTTTGAAATATAAAATCAATATAAAAACCATAACTTTATTTCAAAAACACATTTGAATTGAAGAAAAACACAAAATAATGAGAAATATATTGAAAATTATTGACAATATTGTTATAAAACTATAAAACTATTCGTTTTGTGAGTTCTTTAACCAATTCTACAACAGTTCTGAAGTGAAAGAGAGAGACAGAGCACAGGCAGAGCACAGGCAGCGTATGTCAGCCCCACATACTTCTCAAAGCAGGAATTGACGGTTGAGTGGCAGCACAACGATTGCAAGCGATTCCAGCACAACCATTAAACTCACTCATGTATATGACTTCATAAGAGATTTAGTTTATTAGACAGCTTTCGGTTCGGGCTTTGGGTCCAAAACTGTGAACAAAACTCTCAAATGTCTTGTTTTAAACAGTTTTTGCATTACATATAAAATATAAACTCAAAATTCGGATTAATTCTTAATATATGCATAAATATCAGTCCCCTTAAGGGCCCTAAGGGTGGGTCAACAACACTGACAAAAGAAAAGTTATTTTTATGAGAAAAATAAATAAAACTTTTTATTATATTTTTTATTAAATATTTATTTCGTTTTTATTTTTACTATAATTTTGTTTAACAGATCTTTTATTAATTGTAAAAATGTGTTAATAATTGATAAATAATTATAAGACTTATAATTAAATTATGAGTTAAAACCAAATTCAACACAAATGAAGGATTGAAACATTTATTTAATATTATATCAGAGATGAGTTAATACTTTATTTTAAGTGCTTCAGTCATGCAATATAGCGAGTCTTGAAAATTATATCATTTTCTTTACAAATGCTTAAAAGTGTTTGAAAATAGTTTTATATATAAATTGTCGGCATTTTTAGCAAAAAGTTTTTTTATTGCATCATTTGTTTGGACTTAATTTACTTTGAAATCGGTTTTTAGACTAATTTTAATAATAAATACAATTTTTAATATAAAATAATGACTTGTTTTCATCAAAACTTTTCATCAAATCTTTAAATCACTTAATGAACCGATTTTTTAAATGTCTTTCATTTGAAAACTTTAAGTAAATATTGAAATATAAACTATAGTTAACTAAAGGATCCAAACATTAGTTATAAAAATCTATTTCTGATTAACATTTAATAGATTTTTTTCTCAATCATTTGATTTGATATTTGTTTTGACTACTAATGACTTGAGCCTTGAATTGATCTAAATTATGGTCTGAAGACAGACTGAAGACAATTTGTGTAACAACTGCTGAATTTGAGCCAAAAGTCTCATAAGAGTTCAAAATCATGTTTATGTGAGAAAATTCATTCAGATTTCTGTTAAAGGGATTTCTTCTCAGATTTATTGGCGTTAAAGACCCTTAGATTTGAGTCATTGACTGCCATTGAGTGCCAATTATCTCAATTTTCTTTAATATATTTAAACTGTTTTTTTTCATACAATTTCCGCTCACTTTCTGCCACTAATTATTAGCAAGGTTAATTAATTATATCATTAATTTCTAATTTAATTAACACTTAGTTTAAAAACAAAACTTTTATTGAGATTTACTGGAAATCTGAGAAATGTTTTGAAATCTAGAAAACAATCATTTATTTAAAGGTTTTAATAGTTTTTTATTTATATTTAAAATAAAATTATTTCTTTATATCTTGTGTTTAATATTTCACTCAAAATGTGTTTAAATATGTTTAAGTATTTGTGGTTTAAATTAGACTCAAATTATTAACACTTGTATTGTCTGTTAAAATATTATTAATTATTTTCAAGAAATGAATACTTGTTTTAAAAAAAAGGTTTCAAAAAATGATTGCAATTTTGGGTTATTTTCTGCTATATATGTGGCAAATGATTATCAAAACGATTTTATATTTTGCATGATTTCAGCCATAAATCTGAAACTAATTTTGAGTTAATTAAAACTCTTAAACAGACTTTTAGTTAAATAGACTTTTTGTGGTTGAAATCCGTTTCAAATGAATCAAACAGTTTTCTAACACCAGTGTAGTATTATTGTCACTATATTTTCAATTATTATTTATAAATCCAATGCATAAACAACTGAAACGACACTTTAGGGCACAAACTTTGCCAACCATTTCCATAATAACAAAGAAAACTATGATTTGAAACTCAATTTCAAAGAAAAATATCGTTTAAAGTAATGAATAACAAAAATCTAACGAAAAAATAGTAAACGAAAATATATTTCACTTTATTTTTATGCTTTGATTTGATATTAACTCAAAATTAATAAAATTATTGCTAAAAATATTACAATAATTAGAGTTTAATAATTAAATTATGATTGATTGAGGGTTTATAGGGCTCTGGTATTAAAGGCATTAATTTTCTTGCCTTTCCGTTCATATGATTTATTTATTTACAGATTTGTGTTTAATTTTTATTGATTTGAAAATCTATTTTAAAATTTCAAATGTAATAAAAGATTTCATTTTTACTCTTAAACTAAACTAATTCAAGAAAAACTGAATTTATTGTAACTTCAATACAATTGTGCGTAAAATTGCATTATTTTTATGCTTTGTTAACTAATATTTACCAAAAAATGAGTCTTGAATTGAGTCATGAATTGAATGCAGTTTTTAATCAAATATTACTTTTGAATACATCTTTAAATCCATAACTAAATTATCAGTCATTTGAGCCATTGATCTGTTGAGACATAAAAATAGCAAAAATCTCTGTATTTTCACACAAAAACACAATTGAATTGAATTGAAATATTAGTTATTTGGAAATATAATACATATAAAAAGGGGTATAAAATGAAAATAAGTGTCGAAATTGAGGCCTTTTATGGTCAATAGGGGTATAAAAAATCTTTTTATAACAAACCAGATGAATAGAGAGGCAACAAAAGAAACCCTGGATTGTTATCTAAAGTTATTAATCCATTAAAAAACATTTTTTTGAAAAATTGTTTCCAATAATCAAATAATAGATAATTTGCTTCTGTATTGCTTGACATCTCTTTTTGTAAACCAATTCAGTATAATATCTCTTAAAATGTATTTTATGTTTCAAACAATTACTCATTTTGTACTAACAATAAGTTTGGGAAAGGGATGAAAGTATTATTGCTTTTAATAGTTTTACAATCAATGCTTATCTGATGAGTGACATAGTTTTTAAGGGTATAACCAAAGCTTTTCAATTTTAAGAGTATTATAAAAAGGGGTATTTTGTGGTTATTATAGTTCATACGCTTCACGTTTGCATAATTTTCATTAATGAGATTTATCTCCTGTTTTTTGCAATATTTTATTCATTCATGAAATCTTGAAAATCCTTATCGTCTTTAAAATTATTAATTATGTTTAAGACTTAATAAATAATAGTTATACCCCTGGCATCCCCTTAGAGAACTGAGCGCTGAATGACTTTTCATTTGTGGGTAAAAATTAAAATAAAGTCTTTATAAAAATATTTTGATCTTTAATGCGTTGACACAAGAAATTTGAAAGTTTTAAAACTAATACAAAACCAGAAAAATAGGGTTAATATTAACGACAAATAAAATAAAATATGAAATATTATTATATTTTCAGACATTTCTCAACAAAAGTATTATTTTTTGTTAAATCTATTTATTAAAAAGTGAATGAACTGAGTGTTGAATGAAAATGAAAAAAGCCTTTGATTTAAACCAAAACTTTAATGTTTTTATCAATGATTTATAAGAATTTGGTTTTCTTTCCGCAAAATTCAAACCGTATTAACAATTATTAGTAAATATAAACGAAAATCGATTTTAATTGGAAATAATTTTTAATTTCAGTTTTCCGAAGGAAATTGAAATATATAGTTTGATCACGATGTGTGTGTGTGTGTGTGTGTGTGTG
>JAQGAT010000496.1:0-29862 GCA_034687845.1 Pantelozetes paolii | reverse complement strand
ATCAATGAAAACAAAGCTATCCTTAAGTTGTGTCCAAACCTGACCTCTTTGGACATCGAAAGCCTCAGCGGTTTGTCTATTGTCCTCACTTTGGATAAGATTTTGTTGAAAGGGTTGACAGAAATTAAGTTCAAATACATCGGAAGTGATGCCAAAGACCGCACATTTGAACAATTAGTTGAAAACAACACTAAATTGAAGTCAATTTCAGTCATAATTACCGATAAGTTGTCTGAAACCCAAATGAACCAACTTTTCAATGGTTTCAATGGATTATCAAAACTAACTTCACTTCAAATCATTTTGAAAACGTATTTCAAACACTCATTCAAACACTCATTCATCAGTTGTTTATCAAATATCGCTGAAAATTGTCCGAAAATAAAAACATTGGTTTTAGAGATCAACGACTGGTGGCCTGAATCCATCGACCACTTTGTGCCCACATTGATACTATTCAAGCGTTTAAAGTGTTTAAGATTTAGCCATGGTCACCTGTCAAATCGTTCAAGTTTAATGAGATCCCAGGCATTACAACACTTCAAACAATTAACTCATTTAGAGATTAATGACTGTTATCTCAGCGAAGAGTTCTTTGACGACATTGACCGACACTTACCTCAACTTAAATGCATTGATATATCGGTTAATGTATTATCAAAGAAGACATTGAAAGGATTGGCAAAACTCAGAGACATTGAAAGTATTAGACTCTATGTCAAAACAAAGTGTAGTTTCAATGCTAAAGATGTCTTTGAAGTTACGCTCAGTTGTCTTAATTTACATCACTTTCATGTCTGCTATAACTATTCACACATTCTATACAGTGTTTTGAGTCTAAAACCCAATCAAATTCATCGTTTGAGACAATTGGGTGTTAAGGGCAGTGGGTTTATGATTGAAGTGACGAGAATTACATCAAATTAAGGGGTATTTTATATAATTATACTATTTATTAATTAAATGAGAAAATGAATACAATTTTTAATTAATTACAAAATATTGTAAATAAATGTCGAAAATAGAAATAAAATCAATAATTATTACATTTTTTTAGTTTTGCTTTCATTTCAATAATAATTTACAAAATGTTTGAATATTTCAATCAATAAATCAATTTTAAGACTGAATTCCAGTTTAGTTTAGATTTCATTCAAAAGTGTCCAAAGATTTGAGATTTTATTATAAGAGTTAAGAATTGTTTTGAATTTCAATTAAATTTCATTTAATATTAAATTAATTTAAATCAAGTGTTTGTACGCAAAACCGGTGGACAGTAGGGTTGGGTGAGTGCTATAAGGGATCTAACATTGATTCGGAAAATGCGCCCAAATTTCCCAAATGGCTTAAAGAGGTCTGAATGTGATTGACGTGAATCTCAACCTCATTCTCATACTGTTCTACATTGGACTGGTCTAACATTTTCTTGATGTCGGAAAGGGTGTCGGAAAGGGATCTCAGTTCGTAAGCACTGACCTCTGTGTCGGCAAAGCCTCTCAAGTGAAGCATAAGTGAGAGTAAGTGTGAAATCAAGTCAATAGTGTTTTCACTCTTCACCGAAACGTTGGCTAAACTTCTTTCAACTAATTCTTTAGATTCGACCAAATATTTCTGTTTCACGACATCCGGCTGTGCGATGGGCGCCAACCCCTGTTCGGGTGCCATCTCTGCGCTGTACTGTTGGACAGCCTTCAGGTAGTCATTCAAATCGATGTTCAGTTTCTCCAACTCAAGGATAGTCTGCGCGTAATGTTTCTGAAACTCATGGGATATGTTCTCCTGAAGGGAACGGCTCTTCTCTGCCTCTGTATTCATAGCCTTTAGTTCTGTTATCTTCTTCTTCTTCACCTGAAGTATCTTTGATAGTCTCACCAGAAGTGCTAAAAACTTGATGGGAAAGCCTCCCAGAGTTCCCTCTTCTTGCATATGTCCGGTGCCCGTCAGTGCTTTGGTAGGGGAAGGGCCGGCCAGTAGTGGATCATTATCTCCCAGTGCTTGAGCCACTTGATTGCCCAACAGCTCTAGAAATCTCGGGGAAGTAAACATCGGAACTCTCGGCCGGACTTTGGTTTGAAATGAGTTCAAAGGTATAAACTCTGGCGTATCGTTGGACAGGACCTCATAGTCGGGCAGAGAATGAGTTCCGATTCCGTTTCGGTCAAACGTTATCCTATAAGTGCCGTTCGCTGTGTCCACCGCATCGATGGTTCCACTGAAGAGCCCGTCCTGTGGTTTACGCAAAACACCCGTCACTTTAGTCCCGATTACGAGTGAAAGCGGAATATTTTCGGGTAAATCCCGGTATTGACTGAAATCCACGACTTTTTGTTGCTGTAAATGACGTATTTTATTGCGTTTTGCGGTCAGAGAAGCCCTCTCTTCGGCGAAGAAAGCCGGTGAACAACGACGGGGTTTACCCATAAGTCGGCGTATTTTACACCACTGGACACGAGTTAAGAGCCGTGTCTTGAGGTGAGGGAACGACTCTTTGAGACAAATGCTGAAATCGTTTTGTCCCAAAAACAACGGCTGATCTATGTTTGCGTAAAACCATTCAAAACAAACCCATTTATGGGCTTTCGGTAGCTTTAGAAGAGTTCTCAGCCGAAGGCCAACCCTTTGCGCCACCTTTTTGTCCAACACTCCAGTCTGACCCCGGGCTGAGTGCGCCGAATGTGTGGTCGTGACCGCAGTGGCCAACCGTTGGCTCTTTCGGGTGAGGTTTTGTGCAACAGATAGGGATCGGGACGTGAATTGAGTCTCTTCTGAGTCATTGTATATCAAACGGTTCCGCTTCCGGGCTCTCATCGGATGACCCAATCGTTTGGAAGGACTCAAGAGTTCAGTCATTGCTTTCGGGTTTGAAATCAATTGTATTTAAAACTAAAAACAAATCAATGAATGAATTGTTTGGCAAAACATAAAACACTTCAAACATTGCAAACATTGTCCGCCATTTCAGACATTGAATCCAATGATACAAACATTCAGTCATTTCTGTCGCTATTTCTCATTCATTTCAGTCAAACATTTCAACAATAAATTTGTGCCAAAACTAACCAACCGTTTGATTGGCTGTCGGTTTCTGAACTGCTTTTACATTACATTCAATACTATTAATGCTTTTGTTGACAAAACTTCAATGAATTTGATGTCAATTCTCAACAAAAAATAGTTTCAAATAAGACATCAATTTTCAAATGTTTTGTGTTTTTATAGAGAGTAATGACATCTCTATTCAAATGTTGTTATAATTGATGTGTAAATTGATGTGTAAATTGATGATGGTCATATTCCGTTGCATCATAATCTTGGTTAGTCTAATAGTTTTACATTATTTTATGTAATAATTTATGTCTTGTATTGGATTTTCACATCAATTGAACGATTGATTGGTTTTATGTCTGAAAAGTGAGTTTAAATATACTTTCAAATAGTTTTGTAAAACTTTTTTTGTAATTATAGTTCACTTATAAAAAGCGTTTTCCCTAACCTTCCCCTCAAAACTATATCTTAAAATGACATACCTGTGCAACACTACTGTAACAGTATTTTGTTTGCAATCACTTTGTGTTTAAAATGCCATTAATTTTAAGCAACAAAAGCAACAATTGTTTAAAAATTTTCAAAAATTAAAAATTATATAATTTTTGGCACAAAATCACAATAAGTTATATCAAAGTTGGGAAGAGGTTTGAAAGCAAATCTATAGGACAGTCATCTCAATTGATTAGAGATATGGCAGACGATAAGGAGCCCAAATGTCCGCAGGCGCTGACCAGCAGAGGCTACAAATTGGGAGAAGAGATCGGTTCCGGTGTTTATTCAACAGTATATAAGGCATACATTGATTCAAAGCCCGGGCGAGTGATAGCCTGTAAACGAATCGACACAGAGTTAGTGCCCCAGAAATGGCGGGAAAAGTGTATGAAACTGGAGCTAAAGATCCTGAAGAAAGTGAGTCATCCAAACATTGTTAGGGTTTGGGACTTAATTAAGACCCGGAAAACGGTTTTCATTTTTATGGACTTATGTGTGAACTCAAGTATTTTTAAATTACTTGAGAAAGAGAAGAAACCTTTTGATGAGCTCAGGGCTAAGATCTGGTTTTCACAGATATTGAGTGCTTTGAGTTACTGTCACACCAAAGGTGTTGCGCACAGGGATATCAAATTAGATAACTTTCTGCTTAATAAAGATTCCGATGCTTTGCTCACTGACTTTGGGTTCTCTACGTTAGCGCACGGCAAGAATGGGGATATTATGAGAGATACAAGTTGTGGACACCCGGCCTATATGGCACCCGAAGTGTTTGACGAAGGAAAGTTCTGGCCCTACAATGCAAAGGCGGCGGACATGTACTCAATGGGCGTTTGTCTCTTTGAAATGCTTAACTTTGATAAACCCTTTGACTACAACTCTGCACTAACCAACCAAATGGCACATGTGATGAAACAGCGCAACAGACAATACAAACTACACAAAAAGGTTGAACAAACCATTTCCCAATCCATTAAGCTATTGATTGGTCAGCTTCTGGATCCAAATCCGGGCACCAGAATTACATCTGACCAGTGTCTCATAAATGAGGGAATCATACCATTCCCTGAAGAAAAAACCTCATAAAGGAAAGCAAACTATAATTAAAATATAGTGGACAATGAAATGCCCCTCAAAGGGGTAAAGAATATTAATATTCTTATGAATGACTGAATAAATAATAAAATGAGTAAAACTTTGATTTTCAATGAATTTAAGAGAAGTTTTGTTTAACTTATCATTTCATTCATTCATTTGATTTGATTTTTGGCCAACTTTTCAATGAGAAGAAAGACATTACTTCTGATCTCAATATAATATTTAAGTCATTGAATGCAATAAAAACTAAAATAAGACTCAAATATAAATCTATTTTTAACTTAAAACACAATAAAAAGTGATTTTATTCTCAAAAGTCGTGAAAATTTGATTAAAATGAAGACATTTTTTACTTCAATTGTTTTATCAATAATTTTTTGTCATTTAATAAATTCAACAAAAAGTTTCAATATTTCAGACATCAGTGTTGACAACACTGTTGACATCAATTTGAACTCAAATGCAAAACCAGATTCTGGTTTCAACAAAGGATTATTACCAGAGATTACCAGTCGATTGGTTACTCTCGAGAGTGACTCTCAAAGACAGACAACTATTTTGAATGAATTGATCCGCTCTTTAGCCCGACTTGAGTCTCAACGACAAGACATCATCTCTACTATAGATCGGTCAGAAGTGCGGATATCTCACAGATTGGATGACATTAAAGGAGATTTAGGAAAAACCATTGCACTCCAGGATGTGATCCGTGAAGACATCAACAAATTGGAGCAAGAACAGATTACCAACAAAATTTGGATTTCAGAACAGTTGAGAACAATTGGCAAAAGAAATATAAAACCAGAAGAGAGTGAACCGAAACAGTCGTTGAATATCGTAAGCACAGACATTGAGGCCAACTTACAGATGGTTCAGACGACCCTCTATAGTCTGAAACGGTCTGCTAATCAAATTGAAGACCAAATCACTGATCTGTCAAACAATGTCTCCGGACTTATGACGGAAACCATTGGTATTTCAAACTCATCTAAAAGTTATGTTGAAATGAAATCCTTTAATAAAGGAATTCGTGATGTTTTGGATGAAATGAAAAAAACACAAAAAACCAATGTTTATATCAAAAGCACTTCATTTGAAACCAATTCAACAAAACTTTTTCCAAAAGATTGTAAAGAAATACAAGAAAATCAAAGCTTAAAGAATTTGAGTGGCGTTTATCGTATCCGACCCACCGGTGCAGACGAACCCGTATTTGTCTTTTGCGATATGAAGACAGACGGCGGCGGTTGGACTGTAATACAGAGCAGACAGGACGGGACGGTTGACTTCTACAGGGATTGGTATGAATACAAGTATGGGTTCGGGAATATCGCCTCTGAATTCTGGTTGGGATTAGAAAACATTCATTTCATTACTTATCAGAGTTTATATGAACTTCGCATCGATTTAGAGGACTTTGAAGGCGACAAAGCATTTGCGAAATACAATGCCTTCGCTATCGGAGGAGGAAATGAAAACTATATCATAAAACTGTTGGGAAGTTATGAGGTATTCAGTGAACTTTTAAATTAGACAATCCCTAACCACCTGTGCTATAGGGAGACGCAGGCGATGCTATGAGTTATCACGTTTCGATGCAGTTCTCCACTAAAGACAATGATAACGATGAGTTGGTTGGAGAGAGCTGTGCAGTTGAGCACACAGGGGGTTGGTGGTACAACCAGTGCGAGGCCGCAAACCTTAATGGTCAGTATTTGGCGGGACTCTCACCACAGGAGTACAAAGGCATCTATTGGGCCGAATGGCAGGGACCGAGCTATTCACTGAAAAGGGTTGAAATGAAAGTCAGACCTATCGGTGCTTACAATTAAACTATTTTTTATTGCATTCAAATCAGAAAACAATTATTTATTTTGAAATAAACTTTAATTTCATTTAAAAGATAATACAATTGAGTCTTGAATTCAGACTAAAAATAAAAAATTGTTTTTTAAATAAAAACTTTTTTTTTTATTATTAAAAGTTGTTTTCATTTTATGTTTCAATCGTTTTGTGAAAAATATAAAATACTTTTTGAGTTTTAGTTTCAATTCATATGAGAAACAAACGCCTGAACAACAAAAAGCCGATTGCGATGGCTATGACTGCTATCAAGTAAGTGGTGAATCGGGAACCGGATGTCGAAGAATGCAAATTCACGTTTGAAGTGGTATTTGGATTGATGTTTGAAGTGGTGTTTAAAGAGGGGTTTGGATTGGAATGTATTTGATTGACACCTCTTTGTCGGACTTCTGTTTCACTGTTTTGCTCAGAGGTCTGAACATTAGATTCGTTGGAATCAGGGGTTGAATCCGAAACTTCGGTAATGGGTTGAGAAGGGGTAGAGTTCTTCTCTTCAGTGGTTTCAGTGTTTGTTTCCTAAATATAAAAATGAAATTGAAATCAAATTAAACTCAAAATCAATTCAAACCTTAAAATGTATTTGTTTTGCCAACTCTTTGGCCTCTCTGTTGGCCTCACTTTCCTTTTGAGAGATGTCTTCAGTTTTCAATAGTTTACTAATGAGTCCACACGAAGGACACGACCAGTGCTGAGACTTTTGGGCCAACTTTTTGCGCTCTTCGGACGGATAGTCTATAAATCATATATAAATCAATAAATACTTAAGTATTGAAGCAATCGATTGCAAACCCAGGGATCCAATGGCTCCCAAGCCTTCGGTTGGCATAAACCCAATGATTGCGAGCAGAGCTGTCCGTATAGACCACGAGGGCTGCCATGACTCCGGATGATGGCCTGAAATGGAAAGACATATCTTTTTGTTGACTTCAAACCTGCCGTTTGGGGTAAGCATTATAATAGACGGCGGTTTCATCGGGTATTCCGTCGGAAGAATAATCCTTCCGTGATATACACCCGAAGCGAAGTCCGAATCGGGTGCTCCTCTGACTGTGAAATGCCATTCAAACAGATTGTCCTTAAAATACAAAAGCATTTAATATCTAATAAACAAAAACCAAAACCTCTTAAGCCTTACATCCAATGGTTGTGCGAAATACTCAGCCGTTCTGTCATTCAGTAGTTCTTTGGCCTCTCTATACAAACGCTTCACCGCTTTTGGACACAATTCACATCAATTACCGATTAATAGGACAGTGAGTGATGACATACCTGGGGATCGGGTGTTGTATTGACTGTCCATTAGTTGATCCAATTGTCTGTCACTAAATAGTCACTCGATTTGATCCAAGGATTCACTCAATAGTCAAATGATTTCAATATTAATATTGATTTCAATCGCAATAAACGACAAAATATTTTGCATTGAATTCAAAATAAATTGAAATTTGATTTAAATTTAATGAAAATATCGTTAAAATACACAAAATATTTGGCGAAACGTCACTTAAATCGCAGCAAAAGTACTAAACGTTTGCTTTCTTTCACTTCAGATGTCATTAGCTTTCACTCTATGTTCACATCAATGACAACAAACACTTCATTCACACGTGTTTTGCATCAAATTATATCCAACTATGAGTGAAGACATCGCAATCAGTGACCAATTGGATGGACAGATGGACGAGGGATGGGATCTGTTCGCCAACTTTGCGGTTGTTTTGAAATCAAGGCTTAAATCGGTCGACAATTTTGATGAAAATGTTTTCACAAATGGTTTGAAATCATTGAAAGACAACAGAAATCGCATTGAATTTTGTCTTCAAAGCGAAGAAGTGGTTAAATGTGTTCAACGATTATATGAAGAAATGGTTAAATCCGGTGATAATTATAAGAAGTGTTTATTAAAGTCTAAACAATTGCGGGAAACGGCAAACGAGTGCTACAAAAACGGGTTGTTTTCAGAGTCTCTCAGACTTTACTCGCAATCCATCTGTTTGTCTGCCATTCCCTCTGCGGACAGCACTGAAGAAGAGTTGACACAATTGTCATTGATTTTTGCCGACCGATCAGTAGTGCTGTTTCGCGTCCAAGAGTTTGACTCGTGTTTAGAGGACATCGAAGACTCGTTTCGACACAACTGTCCGGTCGATAGAAAACCCGAACTTTTATTACGTAAAGCAAATTGTTTGACGACTTTAGGAGACACCGAATCCGCGGTTAAAGTGACCGAAGATTTGAGACAATATTTAACTGAAAATAATTTGAGTGAAAGTGTTGTCAAAGAAATCGACAAAACCTTAATTGAAATCAATTTACAAACGAATGAATCAAATGATGAGAAATCAGACAAATCTGAAGACATTGAAGATAAGACTGATTTAAATGAAAGTATAGTGAATACCAATTCTTTGGCGCCCAATGCCTCCGATTCTGTAAAAATAGAGTACACCTCAAGCGCCGGCAGATTCATGAGAGCCGATAGAGATATAAAATTTGGTGAAATCGTTGCCAAAGAACAGCCGTTTGTGTCATATCTTTATTGCGATAAATATGAAGACTATTGTCATAACTGTTTCAAACCATTAGACTATCGATTCGTTCCGTGTTTTGGTTGCACTCAAATCAGATTCTGTAACCAAACATGTCTTGAGAACTGTTGGACTCAATACCACTCAAAAGAATGCAATTCTTTGTTATTCTTGTCCAAAGATATCGGCATTTCTTATATGGTTTTAAGAATACTCTTGAGAACTGGAATAAGAGATGCCATCAAAATGGCCGAAGAGATCGACAATTCCTCAACAGATGTCCAAAAGTCCGATGTTTTGTATTCTTGTGATTATCCTTCAGTTTATCGACTTCTGGATCACCAAAATGACCACAACTTTGATTCAATGATTAGCTATAGTCTGACCGCTGTTTTCATACTCACAGCACTTGAATCCAATTCCCATATCAGTGGAAGTGATGACAATTATCTGACTTTAGGAGCACTTATTCTAAAACATATGCAACAGTTGTCGACAAATCTGATCAGTGTTTTGGAACAAAACATTTCTGAAGAGTTGAATAAATTTGGTTTCGATGCCAACGAAGACATAATCGGAACGGCTTTATATCCGACCATAAGTTTGTTGAATCACAGCTGCGATCCAAATGTGTTGACATTTTTTACCGGAAATGAAATGACAGTAAAGTCTTCGCGGAATATAAGAAGCGGTGAAGAAATCAATTACTGTTACGGACCTCACGTCCAAAGAATGAGTCGAAAGGATAGACAGGAAAAGTTGAAAAATCAATACTACTTTGATTGCCAGTGCTTTATGTGCGCCAACAATAAGGAAATGCTGACCCGAGCCCTACTGTGTCTCCAATGTAACGGTGCTGTCATTTATAACGAAGACTATTCGAGTGAATGTCTTAACTGTAAGAGCAATGCATTAGATGTTCGCAAAGCTATTGAAAACATGGAAAGGGGTTTAAAAGCTTCAGAAAAGGGGTTAAGTCTTATGAATAGAGATAAACTGAGCGACGCTTTAATTGATTTGCATTTTGCGGACGAATTGTTTACTTTTAATCTTTATATTCAAAACCAAGTTCTCTCCAAATCTAAGGACGACTTGTGCCGCTGTTATGCACAGATGGGTCACTTTGATAGAGCGGTTAGATATTGTGAACAGAGTGTAAGAATCACTTCTTTGATATTTGGCGATCAAAGCACTGAACTATTGATGGAATTAATGAAATTAATTAGTCTTAAGTGGGAAGTGATAGACGAGACCACAGAAGAAGATAAGAAGAAGTTATTTGCGAACCAATTGTTAGATGTTATCAAAAGAGCGGATAATATTGTGTCGATGTTTAAGACAACCAATGGTTTTGAAAACGCGTTTCAATCAGAGCTTCAATTTCTAAGTGAGAAACGACTGGCAGTTCTGCAAATAGCCTAACCCTTGCTTACAGTGCTTTTTGCACAGTTATATAACACTCAAAAACCAGTAATGTTTTGGGATTTGAATAATGAATAATAAATTGTATTTTTATGGGATTAACGCTTCAAGCGATTCAAGCCTTTAATCAAAACAGTCTTTTGTTTTGACCTAAAAATCTGTGAATAAATACTTAAATGTTTTTATTGTTTGCTATTTCTTGATAACAATCAATCATTTCTACGAAACTATTAATAAAACATTAAATTTAATCAAAATTTCATTCAATTATTTCATTAATTAATTAAATTCTTGATATCTTTTTATCGCTTAACCGATCACTGAATGAAAACTCAACTCTTATTTCAAAAAATGATTGAATTTATGTTTCAATCATTCAATCGTTGCTTTAAATCTCAATTAAGAACAAACAGATTATAATTGTATGTAATTTAAGCTCAAAATGGTTTTCATTGTGATTAAGATGTTCACAGAAATTGTCTGCAATTTATTACTAATCAATGTTTTCCACAAATAATTAACCGAAAAGTTATGAAACATTGAACTTAACATTGAATTCAATCAATCATTGATTTATTGCCATTGAATTAAAGTCTTTATTTGAGACCAAATAGTAATGTTGTTGTGAATCATAATTAATCTCTTTTTCAGTCTAGTTATCAAAAAAATTACTTTTATTTCAGTCAATAGTTTTTGCTTTCATTTAAATACAATTAAAATGATTTCTTCACTCAATTTAACTGTGATTTTGGTTATTATAACTGAGTTTTACTTTTTTCAATGTTTTTGTAGTAATACTTCAATTGAGGACAAAATGATTACAACAAAGTCGTTCATTGAAACACATTTCAATGATTTAAATAATACCTGTGCCGACGATTTTCACTGCAGTACAGATGCACAATGTATTGCAGGTGTTTGCAGGTGTGATACCAATTATAAGTTAGTGAACAATATATGCACTTCTTTTGTGTGCAAAGATGACACTGAGTGCCAGACATATGACCCAAACCGGAGATGCGATTCCACGGGTTGTGTCTGCAGTAATAAGTATGTCCTAAGCCATGACAAGAGGGTATGTCAACTAAAGGATAACCCAATGTTATGGCTATTAGTGTTGGCATTCCTGCCGTTAGCTATGGTTGTGATGTCGTGTTGGTATTGCTATAAGACCTCCAAATCTAAAGATGTGGTGTCAGAGCCAGAACCTGAACCTCAAACGCCTACAACACCTCATATAATAATAACTGATTTGCAATCTTTTGATTCCTTTCCCAATTTAGAACAGTTTTTCAAGAGTTCACCAAAACTTGAGAGCATTTGAACATTTGATACGAGTTTTGTTAAAACGATAATAATTTTTAGTTTAAAAATAAATCATTTCAAACATAATTTGTATTCAATTTTTTGATCAAATTTTTTTTAAACTATATATAATTTGAATTCATTTACTCATAAAACACAAAACACTTTAAAAGTCGATAGACTTTAAAATGTAATCACGTTTTCATTTATTAAACTTTTTTTTGCGCTGAAAAAGTAACAAAATTTTGATTCAAAAGCCATTGAACTCAAAGTTTAATTAAATAAAAACTTTCATTCAATTTAAATGTGATTTAAATTTCAATAATTACTATAATTTATGGAATCATTGCAACAAATATTTATTTTTATTTTTTATTTCTTCTTATTTTTCATTTTAATTGAAAACAATTGAAAATAAATTTTAAAAGCATTGCATAACTTATATTAAGAGAGCCTTCGGTGGTATACAACACTTAAAATCCATATCTCTATGACTACACGGAGTCTAAAAACAAAACAAATATTCACTAAACTTATCGTTAAAATGGATAACAACTCCCGAATACTTTCGTCCAGAGCTGGACAGAGGCCTATGACAAGTCGTCCCTTGACCGGTGCCACTCGACCCCTGACCTCCACTGGACTAATAGCTCCGCGAACATCGAGAGGCAAATCAGGGATTCGGCGACAAATTCAAGACAAGAGTTATTACATAAGTCTATTGCGCTCTAAAATCAATGAATTAAGTGCTGAGATCTCAACACTTAGTAAAGAATGCGATTCTATGACCAACGAAGAGGCGAGGGTTGGGGTCTATCACAGAAAGGCCGAGACATTGGCTAAAGATTTGGCGGATATGACCAATGAATTGGGAATTTATAATGAATTCAACGATAGGTTACGTTTAAAAGAAGACGAAAATGAGATCAAAGAAGACATTAAGTCATTGAAAGTACAAAATGAAGAACTGATGGAAAGATTGGAAACAAGTTATGAGAAGAAGAAAAAGAGAGAAGAAATGACTGTTTATAACGAAAATGAATTAAAACTCATTCAAAACAATTGGATTAATCTGAAGCGTCAGTTCACCACCGATGACAACAAGACATTTGAATCACTTGAGAAGACTAACGAAGAATTGCGTCTAAAGTGTGAGAGTTTAGAGACAGAAATCAATGTCTGGAAAGACAAGAGAAATGAAATTGAAGTCAACTCTAATAGCGATTCACTTATTAGACGCGAAATATTGCAATCAGTGGCCAGACTTAGAGACTTAGAGACACAGCGCAACCATTTAGTGTCGGAGTCCAGTAATTCCGGTGACGAAAGGGGACGCCTTCTGGCGCAGGTCAAGCGGGACAACAACGAGATTGCACTCATGGAGTCACGCATTACTGCTATCAAAGACCAAATCAATGAAATCAATGGTGAACTTGAAAGCTATGAAGACGTCGGCGCGACTCTCAAGTATAAGGAGCTGAAGAAGAAGGAACAGTCTATCGAGCAGTTCCTCGAAGAGTTTGATAGCAATAGGAATGAAGAGTTGAGTAAAATTGAGAGTTCGGGCGAAGAGATCAATGAAATGATGGCAAAGCTCTCGCGTTGTTTGACTCATATCGAGAGCCTAAAGGGTAATACTCTTAAGGATAGGGACTCTGAGGGCACCGACAAAAACAGACCAATGAGTGGCAAACAGTCAATTGAATCCCTAAAGGATGAGAGACGTAAACTAGAGCTCGACCTCAATAAGATTGAACAATTGGAGGGGAAGGTTGGGTCAGAGATGGAGACATTGAAGGCTAAGATGAAAGGCTTGGAATCGGATATTGAAAAGTATTCCGATATTCCGAAACTCAAAGAAGAAATTGAAAAGAAATTATCAAAACTAGAGAAAGAAAAACAGAAACTCATTGAAAGCACATCTGAATTGGAAAAGACATACCAAACCCTTAAGTCACAGATGAATACACTTCAGACTAGTATTGATAACAACGATATAAACAAAAAGCTAAGAATCCTTGAAACCAAACTCCAGGACATTTTGTCCACCAATGAGACCATCAAAGCCTCAATCAATGTTGGCGTCAATACTAACCTAAAGTTACAGGTCTTCGACGAAATCAAAAAATATAATCAAAAACTATTGGGATATTAGATATGATATCGGTTTCAATGATATAACAAATTATTCATTCAATGATTAATATAAAATCAAATATCTATTTATGAAAACTAAAATTGTGTGCCATTTATGTCATAATGAATGAGAATTTAAGAGCAAATAAATAACAAAGTTTTCACTTAATCTATATTTACTTTGCATTCAAAAGAGAAAGTATTGCAAAACAAACGGATATTTTGAGACATTTTAACATAAATTCAATTAAAATTACTTTTTATTAAAAAAGGTTTTCAATCATTAAAGCAAACAATCATTTAATGATTTAATCATTTTATTTGTTGTAAACTTTTTAATGCATTCAAACATTCATTCATTGAGTTTAGACATCCGTTCCATAAATTAAACTCTCATTAAAAGTCAGTCCAAAACAAAATTAGACAAAATATTATCATTAGCTCTGAATTGAGGCAAAAATGTTATGTTTTTTATTAGTTATGGCATTCAGTAATCAAATGCTATAAACGAGGCGTAGATTTGCATAACTTTTTTATTTGAGAAAAATTGAAATGAAGTGAAAACTGTGCGACAAATGACTAATTAAGACAACAGTAAGCAATAAAACATTGCTTTAAATCATATATTTATCAGACGTTTAATAATTCATATAAAATAAGAGTTAATACCATATAATGTCAGAAATGATCACAAGATCTTAGATATCATTGAATTGTTTGAAAATATAATAAACATTGAAAATACTATTTCTGTTATCATTAATAATGAAATAGTTATTAAGACCAAGATTATATTTAACAGTATTTATCATATATAGTAAATTACATACATTACTGTACAATTGAATGTACAAGGTAATGTTTGGTTGGAATTTAATTACAACTTGATTTTGAGGTCAAATTAATATATTTTAATACAATTATCAGGTTTTCAATTGTTTTTAATTAAAATCTATGCTTTGTTTGCAACGCCAGAGCAATGCCAGAGCACTGGTATTCGTGTTGATTGTGAGTCACAATCACTACAATTGATGTATGATTTGGCAATGAATACCAATCCTTATCACAAAAAGTGTATTTCTATACAAAACCCTTAAATTCGTGTTTCAATTGAAGAATAATTAGTAATTAAGCCCTAAATTGGAGTCAAAATCGCTTCCTAAACAAACAGCCAGTGCTAACACTCTGTGCCCTTTGCGGCCATCAATCCTCAGAGGAAGGGAACGACTGATGCATAAGATTATAACAAGAATTAAGAGGAGATCAACATTTTTAGTGTATATTTATTGCACAAAACTTTTTTTAGTAGTGTTTGTTGTGTTCAGCGTTTGAGGCAATCAAACGGCAAATGTATTACAGGTTTTGCATTGAAAACAAGTGACGCCTCCGAAGGGCTGAACGAGAAGTCGACTCAAACTCTTGTTCACTAAGTCTTAGCATTGAATGCATTCCAGACTTCAGTCCATATTATTGTCACTTATTTTCAATTCATTGATACTTTCAGTCATTTTATTATGTATTCAAGTATTCAATCGTTTCTTCAAAATAAACCCCTTTTTTGCTGAAAATTCATCATTTGTTGTGAAAATTAATTAATTAATTGTTGTTTTAGTTATCAATTGATTGAAAATCTCTTCAATTAATGCAAAGGTTTGTAATAATTGTAAATAAAATGAGTTTTAATAATAAATAAGTGTTTTATATATAAATGGCTTTAAATTTACATTAAATGGCATTTCGTTTGCCTTTCAGTCATTCAGTGCTTCAGTTCTGGCATTGAATTCAAATTCAAAATTCATTTTTCAATTATATTTTCATTTGTTTTCAGTTTTTATTATTATTTTGTTTTCAATAAACGATTTAATCGTTTGTCGTCTCAACTCATAAATAAACCATTGATTGAATGTTAGCTAAAAGTGGTCTCAAAAACAAGTCATCAATTGATGTTTAAATACAAATCCGGATTCATTTGACCTCAATATTAACGATAGGATTGTCTGAATCAGTGATTATCTCTAATACAACAACAGATCCAAAGCCTTGTTGTCTTTGGTTTGGTATTTGAGACCAACTCTTATCAAAACATCAATCAATCGTTTCTTTAGTTGTTTTGTGTTTTCAATGTTTGCAATCATTTCATTGATTAACCGATTGTTTACTAATAATTGCTTTTTTGTCTCATTTTCTCAAACAGTGTCTGAAATTCAAACTGTTTTTAGGATTTAATCCAACATTTAATCCAATTATTGGTGTTTTGTATCAATTATTGACAATTAAGTGTTGATTTAGTTTTATATCCGATTGTGTTATAAATGGCGGACAATATCTGATCCAAGAGTTGTGTGTTTTTGTGTCTAATTGAGTGCTTAAGTGATTGAAGACATTGAAGATGAAGAACAGAAGGGCTAAAGTGGTCTACTCTTATGTACCACAAAATGAAGACGAACTCAGACTAGAAGTCGATGAAGTGATTGAAGTGTTGGATGAGATCGAAGAAGGTTTGACTCATTTCAGTGATAATTGACTTTATTTTCAATTAATTGTTTGATTTATGCAAAGGTTGGTGGAAAGGGATATCTCCCAAAGGGGTTACCGGTGTCTTCCCGTCAAACTTTGTGGCGGAAATGACCTCTGAGTCGCCGCAAATCAATAAAAAGGATTTGTCGGACAAGAGTGACAGCGATTCCATCGACGGCTCAAAGTCTAACCTAAACGAGAGTTTAGAGAAAAAGCCGAAACCGATCACAAAAGTAGGTTTTGGGGACATCTTTGCCGGCGGTATAAAACCAAAACTCTCTCCAATCGGTGACACGTCTTTAGACCGAAACAAAAACCCACCGAAAAAGCCTCCGCCGCCGACACCGGCCTCTGACACTGAAGTGGCGCCGAAACTTCCGCCAAAGCCTGTCAGAGAACAGGCAAAGGTGTTGTTTGCATACGAGGCCCAGAATGAAGACGAACTGACCATAAAAGAGGGCGATATTATCAATATTATCACTAAAGAGATTGAGGACGTCGGCTGGTGGAAGGGTGAGCTCAACGGACGGATAGCCTTATTTCCCGACAATTTTGTCGAAATTCTTAAACCCTCTGAAGAGCCGAATACCACAGCGCGGGTCAAAAAACCTGAGCGACCGACAGAGAAACCTCCGCCGGCTCTCAATGCAAGCCAACTGTCAAAGACATCAATTGTGTCTAAACCTGAGTCCACAAAGAGTCCGAACAAACCGTTCGAAGAATTGCCAAAATCTAGTGTCGGTTCCAACAGTACTTCTGGAGTCAGTTCTGCGCCAATAATTCCCGTAAAAAAGCCAAAAGTATTGAATTCATCGTTATTTCAATCGAAGCCAAAACAGGAATCGACGCCAATTCCCGTCCCCTCCAGTGTTAAACCAGATGTCGTTCCGCAAGAGAACGGTTCCAAACATGAAAAGGACATCGAATCCAATGGAAAGACAATTAATAGTTCTGAAACCAATTTGACTCCAATGGACTCAACCGGCAATAAATTGACTCATTTGACAGCAATGAGACCAAAGGGGCCGTCGTCTCGGCGCCCGCCGTCGACGATATACATTCCTAAAGAGCCGAATAGTGAGCCCAAAGAAAACGGAGACTTAACTGTCGTTTCCCATAAAAATGACAGCAATTCTAGCGAACAAATGAAGACATCCCTGACCTCTATCTCGCAACCACCCCCTGAAAAGGTAGAGAAATTACCACCCTGGATGGTTGAGCTCAGGAAAGCACAAGAAAAACGTAAGGAAAATCCTGAGGAGCCGTCAAAAGTGGCACTTAATTCACCCACAAAGACGTCTCCGAACAGATTCTCAGGGGATTTCTCTAATAAATCACTACAACAGTCATCCCCTGAAGAGAAACCATTGTTCAAACCTAAACCAACGCAAACACAACTCAATAGTGCAGTCACTTGTATCACATCTACGGTCACCGAAACGCCAACCACTATATCAACAAACAGTTCGTCCAATAAGACAACAAATATAGTCATCAGTTCTGCCACAACAACAGCAACAATAGCGCCGACGCCTAAACTCGAGGACACAGTCGTCAACCACACAGTTGTCAATCACTTGTCCGCCGACAAGAAAGAGGTCACAGAATTGAAGGATGAGTTACGAGCGCTTAGAGACTCAACGGTTAGCCGAAAGGATTTTGAAGAGTTAGTCAAACAGGTATGTCATGTCATGTCATCCCATCCCATGTCTCACACATTTGTTTTGACTTAAAGTGCATTCATTTGAATGATTTTGAAAAGCATTTCATTTATACAACAATAGAAACCTTTTCTTAACTTTTTGTTGCATTAATTGAAACGCTTTTGCTTTTGCTCTCAAATGTACTCAATGTCTGAAAGTATGACAAAAACACTAAAAACTAATTGTATTTCTATTTCTATTAAAAATAACACAAAACATAAAAAATAGGAAAACTTTTTAAACAATTGAATGACTTATAGGTCACTGAACTGAAGGAAGTGTTGGAAACACAGAAACAGTCTTACAGTAAAATAATTAAAGATCTCATTAACGATGTCTCCGACGAGAAGAAAAAGTTGGCAACTCTTCAGATAGAGGTCGACCGACTCCGCAAACTGACCACAACTGTATAACCGCCCCAACAATCGCACAGTTATTCCAATGCTAAGCAAATCATCTCTTTTTTGTTGACTTTTCTTATTCTTAAACAAAATATTTAAAACTATTTTTATTTTCAATTCATTGCTAAAAGTCTTCACTTTTTGGGAACAATTTTATTGTGATTTCTGTTAAGACTTATAATTTATTTAAACTTTTATTTTTGACTTTCATTTCAAAAGAAGTTATTTTTCATATGAAAAGCAAATAACTATTAATTGAATCCAAAATGCATTCCATGTTTGAAGAAATCATATTTTGTTGATATGTGTTATATCGACGCCTAAACTGATCACTGATTACAGTAATTGCCTTCAAATTACACTTTTCTCGCGTAATATGAAATCAGTTTTATTTTTATTACAAAAAAGTCTTTATTTTCAAAAAATAGTGTTTTTTATTGATTTCAAAGTCCTTTAGAGTAAAAATTCATTTTAATATAAAATATCGAAACAAATCATTAAAATCATTGAATTTTACTATTAATTGCTATTAAGTATAGGGTTTGGAGAAAAATGTTATGATTTTATTCAGTATTATATAAATTAAGAGAAAATCTTGACATCAAATGAATTGAAAAATATTTTTTAGAAATTTTTTCTCTCATCAGAAATGCGAACAATATTTTAGTTTTTATTCAATAATAAAATGAAAAATACAATAAATATAATGAAATTAATTGTAAATATATTTTCAGTCTATTTTGAGCGCACTTTTCAGTGATATTAATATTAATAATGAAATTATAGGAAATATTGAAGAAATATAAAGTTTAGTCTAAAACCCAGAACCAATTGATTATATTTTACTTTAATTTCGTTTTTAATAATAATTATATTTTTAGTTATTATTTGCCATAAATTGAAATAAAATTTGAGAAAACAGTGAAAATATTTTTGATATTTTCACTCAACAGAAGCGTTACTACTATTTTGTGTAATGTTTTGCAGAAAGAGGTCATAATTTGTCATAAATTTTATTTTTAAACAAAAATTATATAAAAATTATATTTAATTTTGAATCCATTTTATTGTTTCAATGAATTTAAGGTTGAATTTTATTTTTTATTATTTTTTTGATTTATTTTTTGTGAAACGAAATTTTAAAACAAATTTTAATCGCAATTATATTTTGTAAACAAATAATAATTAGTTATTAATTTAATATTAAATGTATTTTTACTCCAATTATATATAAAATTCAATTCAAAGTAATTTAATATCAAAATAAAGTTTTATTAAAAATTTTAACACATTTTAATCATTGCTCATTTAAGGGGTATTTCATTTCAGAGTTTATCTAATATTAGACACAAATACCCCTTCAAGACATAGAAATAAAGTTTTGAGACATTTGGCAATAATTTGTTTATTTATTGATCAAAAAATTTATGTAAATATTAATCACAAAAAACAACTAAATGTTTGAAAATAACCTAAAATTGTATTCAAAACTAAATAATCGTTTATTTACTACAAAAATATTCAAATGGATTGACAGTAAGTGTTCAGAAATTGATCTGAAGTGCCGTTTAACACCTGACTGTGCCGTACAAACCAACATAACTGTGCTCTCATTAGTGTTACTGATATTTACATAATTTATAATTAAATAAAACTCTGTTTTAATTGTTATTTGCGTTGAATTGAAGTCACAGATCACTAAACACTTGATGTTATACTAAGAAATGTTTGGTTAAAACAAACCCTTTTCTCTTTGAATCCGTGTTCCGTACGATTTGGTCGTTATGTTATAGGCGTCGACAAACCTATCGACGCATAGATTCAGACATTTCTATAATAAGAGAAAAAATTATTGTTTTGAGAAAAAATAAACACTTTTTTTGTTTTTGAAGAAATAGTGCGAAAAATATTGGCGAAGGTTTGGATCCATTGATCACAACCTCTCATCAGATTCAGGGGTTTTGATGAAAAAAGAGGTTTGAAATAACAATAAAGTAATTATTTATAAGTTTATAACAAATAGTAATACAAAAAGAAATTTCAAAATCAAGTTTTGTATTGATTTATGGTTTGAATGAATATAATTGAAAAAAATATATCAATCAATATGTCATTGAATTATTCAACGGATAGGTAGGGAATGGATAAAAAAAATTAATGTGTGATTTGATAATAACTATTCTGTGACTGAATTGCCAACAATTTTGTTGATATTTATCTTAAAAATAAATGTTTGGGAAAAAAGAGATAAAATTTGTGACAAACGGAACAAAAAACACATTAAAATAAAAATTAGATTAAAATCACACCAAAAGTGAATGAATTTTAATTAAAGTAAACATAAAATGAGAGAAAAAAGTTGAAAATTCTCTGACATTGAAAACAATAGGTTTGAAAAAGTTGTAAAAAAAGTTTAAATCCTTTATTGAGAACAAAAACTAATTATCTTTTAATCGTTTCTTCAATTTTTGTAAATCTATTGAAAAGCAATGCTTTATTTGATTCAATTGTTATTGAGAGCAATGAAACCATTAATTAATCAAAAATTCATAAATAATTATATTTTTTGTTTCTTAAATAGCAATCAAAGCGTAAAAACATTAAAACAAATTAATTGTTATTATAAAGCGATTTGAGATTCAAATAGTGATTCAAAACTCAATTATAATTCAATCAAAAGATTTTCATTCAATTATTTGATAACATTTTTGACTGTATTTCACATTTAATTAATTGAAAGTTTGATAACTAGTTGTGAATTGTTTTTGTTTTTTGGGTTTTATTTTTATATTAAATCATTTAATAGTTATTCAAAACTGAATTAATTTATTGAAACAAATGCTAACATATTATTAAATATTATTTAATACCAAATGAATGACTGTTTTGACAGAAATTGATTCAAATTTTCATTTAATAATCAGTCCTTAAATGAAAATCAATTTAATGTCAGTTAATAACCATTGCCTCACATTTTAACCGGATATCCGATAAAAAGGGGTTTTTCTCAGAATTATCACAATTAAAATGAATTAAAAAAAAGGATATGTAATCAAAGGTTAGGGGTATTTGGGTTTTGCCGCTAATATAGTCTTTAAATGTAATTATATGTCACGAAAGGGTCAGAAAATTTGAAACATTTGAGAAATAAAAAATAATTAAATAAAACCCCTTTTAAGGAATATTTGAACAATAAACCCCTACATAAATAGACCTTGACAGCATAATTATTAACTTGATAAAGGGGTGAAAGTTAAAATAATTAGTAATTTTATATTGTTTTTAAATACCCCTTTGACAGGGGTCTTTTCAATATCTATTTAGCCAACATAACCAAGATGCAAATATGCATACATTAAATCACTATAAAACTAAAATTCCCACCAAAATTAAAATGCCATTAATCCTATACCCCTTATAAACAAATACCCCTTCAATGATGAAAAGGTGATGAAATAGTGACAAACCGTTTCACTGTTGTCTAAACTGGTCCCGGGCTTTGAAATGCATTTATTGAAACACTTTTCCGTCATTTTCTGTTAAATATAATTAAAAATCAAATGAAAAGTGAATTAAGAAATGATTAAACGATTCAATGAATGACTGAATGAATGACTGAATGACTGAAAGATTGGATACTTTGAGCAATTCGTGAGCGTTTGCGACCGCTATCTGTTGTTTCACACTATCCATCAGTTCCTCCTTCTGAGCACCACTTAGTTTACCACCGCTTGAGTCCATTGTCTTGTAATTCAAACCAAAACTTTATTTAATTTTTAATTTGATTTAAAAATTGATTTCAAAATCTCAATGCAAAACACGTTTCTCAGACTTCAGTTCAATTGAATAACAAATACATTAATTACGTCCAAACAGGGGGTAAACGCAAACACCGGCTATTAATTATACACCTTATTATGGATTAATGACAATAACCTCTGGTAAAGTACAATACCTGTTATACCCCTGATTCAGGGGTTTCTAATTAATTTCTAAATAATAATATTTCAATCGTTTGTTAAAAGATTTAATGATTTTATATAAAAATGATTTGAATTTGAGTTTAAATACAAATGAAAACAATTTAATAAAAATTATTTACAATTAATGACAAAATCGGTAAAAAGTGGTCAATAGTTGCGATACGTGTCGGTCAACACTTTCCACACATTGTTTTCTGCCGTCAAAAGGAAAGATTCGGTAAAACTCTTTGTATTACTTCCCGTGAACTTCATCTTCCCGTTACACACAACAGCAATACTGGTCTGTTGTCCGGACGCGGCCTCCACTACGGGTTGAGCGTCAATGGAGAACAACTGTGTCTCCACTGTTGGCAAAGCCTCATAAAACGGGACAATATTGGACCGACCGGTCACGTGATTACCATTCCATAAAAGGATAGCCGACTCATGAAAGAGTGCATTAATAGTGTGCCGGCCTTTGTCTAACTTCTCGTAATACAGTTCCGCAAACTTCTTCCCGGCCTCACACGCCTGCGACAGCCGTAACGCCGACGCTGTCGTGCTTGAGGTCGACGGCGATGCCATCACTCAAGAGGTTTGGCATTCAATCAAAACCTGTTAATAAAAAATCTAATATTAATTTGAATTGAAATCAAAATTAAGACAATTTGTGGTCAATTGGTGGTCATATCAGACATCCAAGGAAGTAGTGATTAATCATTGCTTTCATTACTTCATATAATCATCAGTTAAGACAAAAACAATTGATATTAAATGAAAGTTTACCTCAAATTCAAGTGAAGACTATTATTGGACACCAATTGGACATCAATTGATCCAAATGTGAGACTAAGAGACGGAAAGAGAAGTACTTTTGCTTTGAATAACGTTTTTGTAAAACATATGCAATATTTGACAGAAATTACGGTTTGTTTTCACTTTTCATTAGTTTTTGCTTTTGTTTATAATTTTAATCAATATTTAAATGAATTTAATTTAAAATCAATCAAAAGTTGAAAACATTTTGTCATAAAATCAATTGATTTCTCATTTTTAGACATTAATTATCATTGAATACAGGATTGAAGACAATCCAAGCCATTGATGTCACGACCTCTGACTTAGAGATCAAATACTTCTGATTTATTGATCAGTTTTGAAGTCTTAGACCAATAAAAGCGTTTAATTGTTTGCCTTCAAGACATATCTGGCCTTCAATTGAAGCACTGGTAGTGTATTTGCGCCGACACTACACTGTCTGACAGTTTTGAGCAACAGTTCATAACTTAATGTATTTTCAAGGCTTTAGTCATAAAATTCAATCAATTTTTAGGAATTCATTAAAAATTAATTCAAAGAGTGTCTCAAAAATGGCGACAAAGAAGAGTAAATTGTCTGAAGAGGAGAGAAGGACTAAATTGGATCCGTTGTTGACTGAGAAGAGCTGGTGTTTGGAGACTTCAGGTCGCGATGCCATCAAAAAGGAGTTCCTCTTCAGGGACTTCAACGAAGCGTTTGGTTTCATGACTCGGGTGGCACTCAAAGCCGATCGTATGGATCATCACCCGGAGTGGTTCAACGTCTATAACAAGGTTAACATCACTCTGTCCTCACACGACGTCAATGGCATCAGTGATCGGGACATAAATTTGGCCCAATTTATCGAACAGTGCTATCAGTCCTACAAGTGATTGGGTTTTACTGTTAAACCATTTAATCATTAATTGAATTACAATTTTTGCAAATTTTTTATTTCTTTAATAAAAATCAAATCAAATATCAAATCATTTATTCATTTGTTTTCGCTTTGATTTCTGTTTTTGTTTTTGAGGTCTTATTTGTTGTTTATTCCTCTTTGGGTTGACCTTTGGATTGACTTTTGGATTGACTTTTGGATTGACTTTTAATTTGTTTTTATTTTTGTGTTTTTTTCTTTTCATATTTGGATCAAAATTGATGTTATGTTTAGACCCATGTCTTTGTATGGGAACTGAATGTGAATTAAAATAAAATAAATATTGAAATAAAAGTCATTCAATGGTTTCAAACCTCCGATGTCTTCAATCTGTTCAACCATTTCCTCAATTTTATTCACTTTTTTCTCTAACTTTTTATCAGTTTTTATATTCAATTCAATCAAATAGTCTTCAAGTGATTCCGGAAATGAAGTTTTGATCTTTGATTGAAAACAAATTTAAATACAATTTGAAAATCAATTATAAAATTCATTACTTTATAATTCAATTGCTTTTCCTTTAAGTCATCTTTGATTGGGATTAAACACAAATACAAATCATTGATGTAAACCAAAACCGCTTTCATTATAAAGCTATGAATTGAATGTTATTTTAATGAATCAATGATTGAATATAACAATTGATTTAATACTCACTTCAGTCGCGATAACGATGAAGACATCATCAGAAAGTGTGGCCACAAATGTCCGCAACGAAGCCATTGATAGCATTGACTAAAAGGTTAACAAAAAGTAAATCAATGTTTAGATAAATAATAATTTGATTGAAAACCTGAAAGCGTTTAATGAAATCAAAATAATTTTTCTAATAATTTGAACACTTTTTACAAAAGTATCCAAAACTGAATCAATTTGTTGTCTGAAAGGCATTAACACAAAACCACTGGAGATCTCATAGTTCTCACTGTTTTTCAATCAATTAAATGTCAATTAAAACAATCAATCAATTGATCCGAAGATATATTACTTCACAAGAGTTGAGATGTTTTCGTCCATTACTTCAGATATTTTCAGTTCAAACAAATCATTGAAACACTTATTGAACTGAAATCACGTTTTGTTATCAAAAATATAATTAAATTAAAAATTTAAACAATAATTAGTAAATAATTACATGTTTTATAAGACGGGACACTTTGGCAGTTCTCAACCTAATTGTAATCCTCTTCGTAACCCCTTTTATAATATTTATTTCATTTTGAAGACAAAAACCCTTTAAAATTGATTTCAAACTAATAAACAGTGATTTAATTGAATCCAAATCTGAGGCAAAAAAAATGTGAAAATATTTTCAATTAATTGTTTTTTAAATAAAATTAAATATAATTAAAATTCAAACCATATTTTGATTTAATGTTTTGATATTCACTCCAATTGTATGACATTTTCAATGAAATTGATTTTCATTTACATTAAAAACAATTAAAATAAAAATTAAATTAAAAAAAATATTTAAAACTCAAAACAAAAACAAATAATTTGTCAAAACGTGTGAATCACGTGATTATTGGATGTTTAGCGCTATCTTTTGAAAATGAAAATCAGGGGGTATTTGGGTTTATAATGTGATTATATAGGGGTTACTTTTGTTCCAATTACGTGTCCTTGTTATGTGTCCAGGGCAATTAGATTTAAGATTTAAATGGACTCTATTGACCAACAGTTGAGTGAAACCATTATTTCACTGCCTTTTAAACCCCTGTTTATATCAATATATGCATTGAATTATATTTTTCTCACCTTTTGGTCAAAAATTGAGAATTAATTACATTTTTTGAATACTTATGAAAAGAAAAGCACTTTATTTGAGACAGACTTAGAGTTTAAAGCATTAGTTAATTGAAAATAAATAAATAAATACAAAGTTTTTGAACAAAACTTTTAATAAAAAGTGAAAAATAGTTAAAAAACATTTCAATTCATTGAAGTATTATAGAGAAGGCGTCGACCGGTGAGTCCAGTCGTGACAATGACTTATGGTTTTCAGCCAAAGAGAGGTTATTAATAGAGTAACAGTTGTTCCGACGGTTGGATCTAATGGTCTCTAAGAACGAAGAATAATATGATTTATGGATCTCTTGTTCGCTGTTCTGTGAAAATAGGTTGAGATTCCAGTCCATAGACTTCGGCCGCCATTCGATGGCAAACGAATGAAGAAGTTTTTTGCCGTTTTTGACAAACATTACTTCCAGTAGTGAATAGATTATCATTGGATCAGTTGTGATGTCATACACTAAGAGCTCATACTCTGCGACATAATTGAAAAGATGTAAACAATTCAGGTATTTGTTGAACACATCACTGAATACTTTGGACTCCACGTCAAGGACTCGGCTCTCAAGATGAGTGTCCAGAAGACCTGTTCTTTGGTTAAACTGCTCTTTGATTTCAAAGCAAACGACTTCACTGTCAGTAATAAATGAACAGATCTTCGGTTGACTTAAAATCATTTTTGGACACAAAAGCTCTTCAAGTGTTGAACTCTTGAAACTGATTTCATCACAAAAGTCGGGAATACGTCCGAAACCATTGCAACTGAAGGTCTGAGAGCCGGGACTCACCACATAAGAGCCATATCTATCGATCCGTATTAGAGTGACGTCTATTAGTCTTGAGTTTGGATACTGTGGCGCAACGACTGTCAGCAGATAATTGTCATCTTCTGACCACTGATAACAATAAACGCCTTCAAAAAGCCTCGGGTCTGAGAAGGATTGCGTGGAATTGAAGGAATTACCGGTGAATATAACATGACTGGCCATCAGCTGAAGAGGTCGGTCGCCATTGAATTGAAATATATGTAAAAGTATTTGATTTGATTCTTCAGACTTCGTGTAACTCAAGAAGTGCTGACCGTTTTGTGTGAACCCAATGAAGATATGACTCATATATGACTCGTTCGGCAATAAGTCGTATAAAACGTATTCCCGATTCAGTGACCGACAGATCGCCGACCGAACCGATGGCCTCAATGTTCCCGAAGTCTTAAAATTGATTCAATGATTAACTCGTTGTGTGTTTTGGTATCAAATCATTGAATACTTACGCGAATTGAGTCCAGAATTTGCGGCAAATGTTGTCCTCTTTTGGACATTATTTTCAAATCAATTGAAAAGAGTTTTAAATAAAAATCAGTTTTAAATAAATATATAATTCATTGAAAAGACATTAAAATTAGTTTTAATTTAGTTTTAATTAAAAACAAAATAATAATTAAATTAACGATAAATTCATAGAAAATAGTGTTTTGTTTACAAATGACTGTAAAATAAGCGCTTATTTTGTGTCACTATTTGAGCGCAACTTTTGAATCAATTTTTCAGTCAATTGTTTGAAATATTTTCATTGATTTAATTGTTTTGTATTAAAAAGGGGTATATTTTGTGAGTTTTATTATAAAGGGTTTAAATGAGACGTAAATTAAACAGATTTTTAAATCTATGAAAGGTTTTAATCAATTTTATGTGCATTTTGTTTAAGTGTTGAAAAAGTCTTATAATATTTTTACCATTGTTTTCACCGAAAGATAATTTTGAAGTCAATACAGAAGTCATTGGTTTCTGAAGACTAATACAAAAACTCTTCAGCACTTGAATCCCAAAGCACTGGAAGAGCTTTAATGCCACTAAATTTGGACAATAAGTTGAAACCATTTATTGATTAAATGTTTGAAATTTAAAGCCTTTTTTAAATTTTATTGATTTTTACAATAAAATGATTGAAAATATAAACAAAATAACAATTTATTGAATATTTATAAACAAAATAACATTTAATTGTATTAAACATAAAATGAAGCAAAAAATCATTGATTTCTTCATTTGATTGCAAAACCATTCAAATGAAGCGCTTTTTGTGAAACAAAACAATCATTTGTTTGATTGAAATGTTTTTTATGTGAAACCAATGATGAGTTCAATCAATGGATCAATTGATGGATCAGTTGTTGTGAAGACAACACCGAAAGTGAAAACACTTCCGCCGTTTGTATTACCCGATAGTGACCTCATTGTGAGACTGAAGTACTTCACGGCGTCGTCTAATGTCCACAAATGGGATGAAACAAACGTCAACCCAAAGACCCGAAAGTTTTTGTCCAGAAATGGCTTTCATCTGCTCTTTTGGTCTGCGATTCTCATCGACGACTCAATTATGTCTTTAATTAAAGTTGTTTTTAAAGACAATATTTTATACATAAATGACAATCAATTTGAGGACACGTTTGGCGTGAAATTGGACCCGAAGTTAGACATAAGTGTCGACCAATTGTTAGCCAATTATTTCTTATTGTTTTCACTTCCGGCCAAAAGTCATACACAATATGTGAAGGAATGGGCGAAACGACGACTCAATGCCTTCAGTGCAACACTGGGTCACCAGAACCTGACCTTTGACTGCCATCAGGAGCTGTTTATTGACACCAAAAGACGGTTTTATGTCTACAAACAATTAGTTCCCGCTTTGACTCGCTTTGCCATCACTTCCTTTGACAACAGTTCCGGTCTTTTGAGGGAATTGTTTCGACAAATAAAGTTATCCATCAGTTATGCAGGTCTTCAGGTGTTTTGGCTGTCGTGGAGGTATTGCGGTCATCCCTACACCGAAGCCTTTGACTTGGATTCAGTGAAAGAAGACATTCAGAGAATAACTGCCGCACGGAATGACATAATCAGTAAATATGGCGAAGAAATGCTTCCCTTCTCTCGGCTTTTGAATTATCCAGAAGTAAGTCAACTAAATAGACATCATTTCCCCGATTTGGCCGTTTGTGCGCTCTTCTGCTACAGAGAGGACTCACCCTCTTTGGCTAATCTCAAGTTCAGAAGAATACAAACAAAGACACCTTTGAGTCAATTGAGACGATTGGCCACCACTTTCAAAGAGGAGGCATTCAATGGTCAGTCGATTCGTGTCTTTTCAGACGAAGAGAAAGAGATTTTGATGTCTTTAGGAGTCTTTCCAAACGAAATGTTGAATAGTTTGACGACTTTTGTCAATCCATACCAACACTTACTGAACGATAGTTTTGACTTTTGATTCATCTTTTGTATCAATAAATCAATATTTTTGTAATTGTTTTCATAATTCAAACCAAAAATTTGTAAAAATATGTAAAACAATGAAAAATTATCTCAAAATTTCTTATCATATAATTTACTCCTTATTTGCGAAACAATTGAAACATATTTTCGCTTAAAATAAATATTTTTTATTGAATATTAAGTTTACATTTATTTCAATTGAAATTATATCTAAAGTGAAGACTATATTCACTAAAAGTATTAATTGATTACAGATTTAAACAAAAATTGAGTAAAAAAGTGCGAAAAGTGTTTAAATCTATTGAAATGTTTTGATTTACACTTTGAATGCAATTAAGAGTAGAAATCAAATGAAATCATAAAAATGTCTTCAGTTTTGGATTGCATTTTGACTGTCGTTGGAGTCGTTGTATTCGTGGATCACTTTAATGGGAACCACTCTCTCGTTGTCTTCGATCGCTTCCAAAGCCTTCTTCGGCGCTTCAATTCTCAGCACTCCCTGAGGACTCAGTGAAGAGATCACTTCATTGGCCTCACATTCCGTCGGCAAAGTATACCTTCGGGTGAACTCACGGCTAACCCATCCGTG